>CM029546.1:14745487-14829304 GCA_017141385.1 Sogatella furcifera
GGGAGTGCCTCATAAGCTCCAAGGATCAAAAACTCCACAATGTTAATTTGGGTTGCCGATGAAATTGGACTTGAGGTGTTTCAAAAACTCCAAAATCACAAACTCCAAAATCCTGTTGCAGGCTGATACACAGTTAGCTACACCGTTGCACATCAGTTCTCGATCTAGATACAGCATGTTTTGGAGACGTTTACTGTGTTGCATTTTAAATACAGAATGATACAGAGCTGTTTTATTGCTAGAGGCTGTATCAGAGACATCAGATTATCAGATACCATAGTCCATAACAAAATAGGTTATGTTATGTTTAGTAGTTGAATCTCATTGATTATTACTGTTTAATATCCAATTAACTTAGGACCACGAATTAACATTTTGGTGAGTTTTCAGCAATATTATTCTAGTTTAATATTAAGAACCCAATATTCTCATCAATCTGCATTTAAAACTTATCTGTAACTTTTTGAGCTTTATAGTAGACCTAATAGTACTTTCTGTAACTTTTTGAGCTGTATCTGTAGCTTTTGAAATTTGGCAACAGGGATCATTCTCTCTTGTTAGAGGCATAAAACAGTAATTGAATGCTGAATTAGTCTAACAAATTATAGGCTACATTATACTTGGTACTTGACTACGATGAGTAGGCTACTAGCTTTACCTAACTTAGCAATAATTTTTTACTTTAATCTTTTAGCAAGATTACTATTACTGTAATTTTCTTCCTTGGTGAAGAGCTTAAAATATACACTGTTAAATTGGGTTCTGGCAATAGATTATCTTCAAATGCAAGAGTTGCTGCACGGTGCAGAAGTCTTTTGAAAAACTTGAAGTTTTATTCCAAGTGGATTTTGACATTTACTTGGTGGATTCTAGCATTAGGCCTTATGATTCTAGCATTACAGGTGGAATAATTTTGTCAAAATTCATGCAACTCGTACAGCAGATACTTGCCCAATATTCAATGATTGAAATTTAAGTGTCAAGCCACAATAAGTAAATGTACGTTTATGAATTATTATTTCTAATGAATAGACTAAGTGTAATTAATTTCATCATTATTTTTACAGGCAGTTCATTCTCACTTGGAGATTTCAAATTTGCAACTGGATTAACTTCAAATATTTTCTCCACAAAGATACTGGATTCCTAACCAGTCAACATCATACTGCATTAAGTAAAGTGATTTTTTTAACTGTGTTTCAATAAAAATCATTAATGATTATGATTGAGTCTAATCGCCTGATCGCAAGATTCACCTGAGAAAATCATGTGTGATTATTGATGCAGTAGAAAGGTATGGTACGTAGTGCTTTACTCATCATCTGAAAAAAATTATTTTCATAGAAACTTTTCCTGATAAAAAATTATAGGTAATTATTTTTGGTCTAGGACGATCTAATTAAATACTGTACGAAGAAAAATCACGTGAAAAGTGATACATGACGATTTTATAGCTGGTTTTACGATGAATTTCCCAAAGTGCTTTACTCATCATCTGAAAAAAATTATTTTCATTGAAACTTTTCTTGATAAAAAATTATAGGTGATTATTTTTGGTCTAGGACGATTCAATTGAATAATGTATGGAGAAAAGTTATGTGAAAAGTTATACATGACGATTTTATAGCTGGTTTTTTGGTGAAAATCCCAAAGTGCTTTACTCATCATCTGAAAAAAATTATTTTCATTAAAACTTTTCTTGATAAAAAATTATAGGTGATTATTTTCGGTCTAGGACGATTCAATTGAATAATGTATGGAGAAAAGTCATGTGAAAAGTGATACATGACGATTTTATAGCTGGTTTTTCGATGAATTTCCCAAAGTGCTTTACTCATCATCTGAAAAAAATTATTTTCATTAAAACTTTTCTTGATAAAAAATTATAGTTGATTATTTTTGGTCTAGGACGATTCAATTGAATAATGTATGGAGAAAAATCACTTGAAAAGTGATACATGACGATTTTATAGCTGGTTTTTCGATGAATTTCCCAAAGTGCTTTACTCATCATCTGAAAAAAATTATTTTCATTGAAACTTTTCTTGATAAAAAATTATAGGTGATTATTTTCGGTCTAGGACGATCTAATTGAATAATGTACGGTGAAAAATCATGTGAAAAAGGAGACATGACGATTTTATAGCTGGCTTTTCGATGAATTTCCCAAAGTGCTTTACTCCTCATCTGAAAAAATTATAATCATTGAAACTTTTCTTGATAAAAAATTATAGGTGTTCATTTCTGGCCTAGGACGATTCAATTGGATAATGTACGGAGAAAAGTCATGTGAAAAGTGATACATGACGATTTTATAGTTGTCAATTTTCAGGCCATGACCTTGATCATATGTCTTTTTTTCAGTGAACAGAGTGAGATAGAAGTAGATTGCTCAAGTAAAGCTGTCACTAACATAATCTTACCTGATATCAAACATCTGATGGCGTCTGGATTATACTTGGGTATGGTCAATATTCCTTTTTTCTTTCTAATATGTTTATGGTATTTCCAATTGCTTCTATTTTTCTTATAGTTCAAAATATTATTATGCACAAAAATATTATTAAGAGATATTATGTTCAATCAACTATAATTCTATCAAGTGATATTGATAATGATCAATCTCATGTTAGAAGGATGTAAATTTTGTCGAACAACCAAAAAACATCAATATTTCTAAGGCCACTCAAAAATTCGATATTAAAGTTCCAATATCGATTAAAAGTTTCCACGTTTCTGGCAATTACGACCACTTGTGAGCTGGTCGGATCATGACGTCAAAACCTCGGGGAGGAGCTTGGGTCCAAACAGTCAGTGGACGGAGTATAGTTCTATCACAATTTGCTGCGGTACATTGATAATTCCTTGCTCTTCACACATTAACACCAGATGAGTGTTATACACAGAATGGATACACTGTTGCGTTCAAGGTACTTAGATTAGATTACTATAATCTAATTACTTTCGTTGTGTTAACAGTGTGAGAATGCTGGGTTATTGAGAGGTGTGTAAGACCCTACACTACCTAGACCCTATTCACAACAATCACCACTTACTTGGTCCGGCATTAGAATCAAAAGATCTTGCATCATTTTCGAAACATCATGTACTCATGTATAAAATTTGATGGACAATCTTTTTGAAAGAAAATTTATCTATTATTTTATATAATTTTTTTACAATTTATTGTGTTATACAAATGTCTATCAAGTCTCATATGTAAATTATTTGAGCCTCTTTTAATATGTAATAGAATAGAATTATGTAGCCAATGCATAGATATTAACTGTTGTGATCATTTTGAGCTTGATAAGAAGGGATTTGGCATCTTCAATATTATTACTATTACCGTCTTTAATAATAATTTTTTTTATACAAGAAACACACGTTGCATCAAACGTTTGATCAAACTAATATCAGCTCCACAAATTCCATAAAAGATACTATGTAGGCCTATTGCAATGATACTAGTGAATATTGATCAACATTTATTAATTATGAAAAATTTTATGTCTTTTACGTTGTACCAATTCATTTTGTTTTCTTGCAGAATCATTCAGCAGCAGCTACCACCACCACCACCACAGTATTCGAAATGGACAAGCAAAATTAGCCTATCCATTGCCTCTGAGTGGGAAAGATATGTAATTTTCATATTTTGTTTGATGAATAAATGTTATTGTTAGTTATTTCACTTTCATACTGAGAAGGATCAAATGAACTATACTTTTTATCCAAGTTTTCAAGTCAAATAGCATCTTTCATTATTGTTGCCAAGTATTCATTTAATTGTATTTCAATTTTTGTTAAAGTGAATATGAATAAGAATAAGAATGCTTTTATTCCTTCAATGCTTACATGCAATGCTATAGGAAATGTCAGTCAACAATATAATACGAACCTTCATGTTTTAAATTATACTGTAAAATGTACGTACATGGTACAATACAGACTAAGTAATTCAATAAAGTTCAAGCTGGTCTTGTTTATTGTTTGGATGTGACATAGAAAAAAGAGTATATTTACAAGTCATTGATTATTTCACTCTTCAAATTAAAATATATTGCACATAGTTGGAAGTAATATGTCCTTAAGTTCAATTCTTACCTTGTATTTTCAATAGTTTTATGACGAATTGTATTCAGAGTTTTATTGTGCCCCAAAATCTAAGGGCGGAGAATATAGAGCTGTCTTTACCAGAACTTTGAATTATTATTCCAAACCCTAAAGACCCCTCCCAATAGTTGTCTCACATATTCAATAATTGAATACCAAAAATTGTTTGCTTCCATTCATTTAACATTTTTAGATTTTACAATCACAAAAATCCTTCATCAAAATAGTTTTTTCAGCTACTTTCACGTAATATTTGAATACCAGTTTTTCTGAACCATCATCCTACTGTTACACGTAACTACATTGTAAAGAAAGTTTACTATGTGAAATTGAAGCTCATATCAAAACATTATCAAATACGAACATCAAAACAGGAAAATTTAAATTTTGAAAATCTACCAGAAATATAATCTAATTTTCTCTCTCTCGTAGAGGGGATCTGGAGCTCTAAATTCGCCCTGAAAAGGGTATTCAATCAATCAATTATTTTCTAATATTACTCTAATTTTTAATTATTTTTCAAGTTTTGAGGCAGTGTCTCATACTCTTAAGGATATCATGAAGTATCATGTCTGTGTTGTGTCCGCCAGAACATATTTTGATAGCTAAAAAACACTTGTGACTCTTCTTAACTTTTATTACGATTATTATATCTAATTGAGATTCAAACCGTTTTAAATTGTGTTGTTAAAAGTCCTTTGCACGTAATTAGGCTATGTAGGCTTCTTCCATTCCTATCAAGATAGAGGTGAGTAGTTTGAAAACCAATACCGTAGTCTAACTATACAGTATACAGCTTAGTATATCTACGCCAATACTAAGGTGGAAAAGATGAGAAAATAATTTAGAAAGAGAGAAATTGATCAACAAGAAAGAAGATGATGAGTAGAGCATTATAAAACCAGTGATTCATTTACTCCTAGGTTATGATGTTCAAGAAACATTTAATAAGAGAGAGTCTTGTATCAATTAGATTCTTCCTGAATCATTTTTATGTAAGACAGCTCAATATCAGCGTTTTCTTATGTGGAAAAATGTAGAAGAGATACTTGAGAGAAAAAGGTGATGACAGTCATTATCATTAGTTTCAATATTATTCAACAAGTGCTTCCTCAATATAGTATAAGTCCAAGTATAAGCATTTTATTCTGCTAAATAAGCATTCTCATGAAAAAATTGTGCAATCAAACTATAATAGTTACGTACCATGGAAAATATCACCAACAAAATAAAATTTATGAATTGGAGAATCATTCTAAAAAAGTTTAATAATAAGTTTGAAGACACTGAATTAATTTAATCAAGTTATGTGTTTCAACAAAAATGAAAAGCATTGTGACCATAAACACCCAATCAATTTCTATAGTGTACGTGAATGGATTTTTGCTTGCTAACTGAAGTTTAAAAGAAAAATTGTTATAACTTTGTTAGTCTATAGGGAAATCATTCAAATTGAAGTCTATACTATAGTGAATAGTAACTGACGCCAATTACTTGGGCGGTTGGCGAATGACAGTTATTAATTCTCAGGACAGTTGGCGAGCTGTCTGCGAGAATACAAAAACGTAAGTAACTTAACCACAGCTATACTAATTCGTTATCGAAGACAGATTCGGACTGTCCTAACTGCAGCTAAGCATAATAAAATTTTCCAACTGCCCAACTAATAGGCATCAGCTAGGCCTATATGATTTTTTTTTTAATTCGTTGGTATTGTTATCAATATACATCTGAAAAACCGTCACGCACCCAAATTTTTATTCAAACCTTCCACTTCGACTGGCTTTGGCGCGCCGCTTTGCCATTGGCCAATCATTGCGCCAAGGCATATGATTCGCAGGAAACGGCGGGCTTTTGAATTTGAAGGCGGCCTTATATCAGATAGACTGAAAACAGCCATTTGCTCTTCATAGTGAATGCAATCATTAGATAATTACAATATCATCATTTTTGAAATTTACGTAAAAATTTGTTTGTCCAAAAATCAATAGTGATAATTTTTGGATCAAGTTAATTTATGTTACTAGTTGAATTATATGACAATATGTTATCAACAACTGATTCACAACAATGAATGTTGTAAAAGTCTGACACTTGCTCTCTTTGTGTTCCTATCTTTTCTTTATTGGAATGTTTGCTAGAATGCTTTTCTAATAATTCGAATGTTTACAATATTTTGTAGTTAGCTAGGTTCAATCAATCGGGATATTTCCCTTTGAACTTCAACATAAGTAACTATTTTACACATTATCAAAAAACCACTAGATGGGTTAAAATTCGTTAACTAATGCTATAAGATTTGGTAATAATTTTGGATACAGTACAATAATATTAGGTATTAAAAATAAAAATATAGGCTTCCTGAATCAGGAATTCACTGCAAGTGCCTATTGATTCCATTGAAAATATTGCAATGTAAATATGTACTAATAATATAATAATGTACTAAAAAACTAATTTTAAAAATAACTGTGATATTTGTTTTAAGTTGCTTGTACATTTTCACTGGTGAAAAATCTTTGGTACTGTTTGACCAATAAACGTTTAAAACTATTTTCCATTTCATTTTCCTTGAATCATGTTTTATATTAATATTAGATAGTTTTTAGCACTGGAAACTCTTCTATATGATTTGTGATGGATTTGAAGAGAAGAAATCCTGAGTTGTAAATTCAGGTTTTTTAATGCTCTGGTGGACTGTAAAGAAATTACAATAAATAAGATATGAATAAATAAGAATGTATTCTCATTTATTACTTCCTCAAATCTCATCAATGTTTTAAGAGACACTGAACTATTGACGTTCACAACTGTAATGTTGGTGACAGGTAAGATTGTCGGCCGAATTCTGGGAAACGGACCGACGGCTTAATCAAAATCAAAATCAATGACAAACAATGAACCGGCTGGTTAAGTGCGGTCAGACAAATTAAAATTAGAGAGTGGCCGACTGGTTGAATGCGGCTCCACTTATAAATAATAATCATGAAATTGGTAAGTTGAAAAACAACAAGTGATTCCAAGCAAACAGTAGATTATATTGAAGGATTTCTTTTTCACATGTAGGGGACGTTAATTGATAACGATGTTCGTTGCAATAGCAAAACAAATTTGTGGTTTCGTTGACAAATACAAACTGCATGAGCAGCTAGAAAAGGCTGAATGCACAATCAATCAATTAATTAATTAGAATTAATAAAATTAAGAATAGAAAAAGGTAACTCGTTACTTTACATGGAGCAATTGACGCTCGGTATCAAAATTAATATTAAATTCAAAGACTAGGAATAAGAAAAAAATCAATTGCTTGACTGTGCTCCAGTAACAAACAATTATTAGGATTTGAAGTGCAAGTCAACAGCTCAAAAAGAAATAAAGCACAATCACACAGTCTCAAAAGTAATTGTTAATGACAAATCTAATCATGGAATTAGAATAATAATTGGAACAAGAGAAATAACCTACAATAAAGAAATTTAGGCAATGTAAAAATTAAAGATTGAATTTAGATATTTAGGTTATGTTTTTTAGACATTGAATTTTTGGGAGAATGCTAATTGGGACATTCTAACCTAACCTTTTGTTTAAGAATGATTATTAGTTTGAATTATTTTTAACAAAAAGAACAAAAAAAATAATGGTATGACCAATAAGATAAAAAGTAGGAGAATGGTATCAACAAAATGTCGATCAATTACTTATCTTTCAAGTTGAGAAGAAAGGTTTGCCCAGTGCAAAACCAAGATGAGTGAAGGCTCACAGAGAACCCAATGGCAGGCGACGTGGAAAGGACTTCAGAGGCACTCTCTGAACGTCAGTGAACAGGATTTGGCGGTGACCAAGATGATGATGATTCTGCGATGACCACGGCAGGTCGATCCAGACGATGGCATCCAAGTAGGACTGCCCCAAGAAGAAGTGATGGTTTCCAGGGAGGACAACCAGACGATGAGTTCTGCGACGATCCGGGAGATCGATCCAGACGATGGCATCCAAGTAGGACTGCCCCAAGACGAAGTGATGGTTTCCAGGGAGGACAACCAGACGATGAGTTCTGCGACGATCCGGGAGATCGATCCAGACGATGGCATCCAAGTAGGACTGCCCCAAGACGAAGTGATGGTCTCCAAGGGAGGACGACCAGACGATGAGTTCTGCGACGATCCGGGAGATCGATCCAGACGATGGCATCCAAGTAGGACTGCCCCAAGATGAAGTGATGGTCTCCAAGGGAGGACGACCAGACGATGATGAATACGATGAATATGAGGGTGACTTACGGATGATGATGAAAGTCCACTGTGACTGTTTCAGAGGCGGAGATGGTCGTTTAAAACAGTACAGTTACTTGTCGCGCACGATGAGTGAGATGAATATTCTCAAACATTAATGAGTGAATTCATGAACAGCACTACAATTGAAACTAAATTTGATGAAAGACATGTGCAAGTTTGCAAACATGAATCAAGTTAAGTGTGTTGAAAACGTGGTTCCATGACGAGGTAGGACACTGAATTTACAGATAAACATATTTGCTTGGAAAAAAAATTGATAAGAGCAAAATTAGATCACTCGACACACATAACACTGTGACGCACCATTATTTGGTGTAAAAAAGGCACTAATTACGACATTTGAGATTAAAATGATAAATTTGCCCGGAGGGAAAGACAATTCAACTTGTTGCCATTTTGAGCACGATGAAACGGGGCGAACCGATGCCTAGCCAGGACAGTTCGAGTAAAAACGAGAATAGCCGAACCACTTCGGCAAACATCGTATCCAATGAGAGCACAGGAATTTGAAATAATTCCAAGCAAAAGCAGAAATACAATACATATAATAAAAGTTTGATTGGCAAAGGCCAACAATTAATTTTAGAAGATCAAATACCAAAAATCTCACATAACTAAGATTTCTAACCAAAACTGGAAAAGACGCTACTGAGCCAAAACGGACAAGGACCACAGATGATACGCACACAGAGAGAGACAAAAATACGATACGTACAAAAATACAAGATGCACAATGGCGGCCAAGAGCGATGGTGGCGCTACGCCGCAAGACCACAGATTACAAACTAGAACTAAATGTATGAGATTCAACATAGACTGGGCCCCTTGAATCATCCAGGTATGATTCAATAAAAAGGTAAAAATATATGTTGAATCGAATGACGAATATGTAACTGTTAAGACAAAATGACAATCAAAAAGAGAAAAAAAAATGGAATACAAACTACGACAAGTAGAAACAATGCAAAGGATACAAAAAACTACAATTAGAATACAACTAATGCAAATAATGCAAAGAACAATTGACGAAATCAGAAACTATTCTGAGTCAGAAATATCCTCATCATCAGGAAGAGGAGCGAGACTCGCTATAGAGCGAGTGAATTCACCGGCCGATGTCTTCACCTTGACGACTCGTACCTTGTTGTCTTGTCCGGGATAAGTTTCAATAATTCTGGCAAGTTTCCAGGCGGACTGTGGCGCGCCAGGATCCTTCAAAATTGCCATCATTCCAACTTTGAGGTTTTCACAAGTGGAAGTCCACTTGTTCTTCTTCTGCAGTGTCACAAGATACTCAGCAGACCAACGGTCCCAAAGCTCCTGAGTGAAGCGCTAACTGACGCCAGCGTGAGCGGTGATCAATGTGTGTGGTGGCTGGTGCATGGAACGGTAGTGCGGTGAGTGGACGACCGACCAAAAAATGGCCAGGAGACAAGTATGCTAAATCTTGTGGGTCCTCAGATAGAGGCACAAGAGGACGGGAGTTAAGGATGGCTTCCACCTGTGCTGACAGCGTGGACAGCTCCTCAAAATTCAAAATTTTATTCAAAATAACTACTCTGAAAATTCGTTTAAAATTTTTGATAGCATTTTCCCATAGACCGCCAAAATGGGGAGCTCTGGGAGGGATGAAATGCCAGCCAATATTGAAAACTGCAGCGAAATTGTGAATTTCAGACTGAGTGGCAGAATCTGAAAGAAATGCATGTAGTTCATTGAGTTCATTATGAGCACCAACAAAGGTTGTGGCGTTATCTGAATGGATGGCAAACGGGATACCACGACGAGCAGAAAACCTAATGAGTGCAGCAATAAAGGCTTTTGTTGAAAGCTCAGAGACCACTTCAACATGAACTGCGCGCGTTACCATGCAGATGAACAAGGCAAGGTAAGCCTTTGAGACAATGCGAGATTTCGCGCCGCCTTGGCGAATAGAAATCGGACCTGCGTAGTCGACTCCACAGTTGTAGAATGGAAAATTCGGTTGAACACGTACAGCGGGAAGATGTCCCATGATTTGCTCGGAGCGAAGTGTAGAAAAACGAAAACACATCTTGCAACTCTTGATCACACTCTTGATGATGCGACGTGTAGCAGGTATCCAAAAACGTTGTCGAATGCTGGCCATGGTGACCTGTACGCCTGCGTGCTGAAGACGTCTATGAACTGAAACAATAAGCGCGCGAGTGAATTTGTGTTTGGCCGGCAGCAGAATTTGATGTTTGTAGTCAAATGAAATGTCTGCTTCTCTAAGTCGACCACCTACTCTCAGGAGATTGTCGGTATGAATAAACGGAGAAAGTGATTTGATAGAACTATTGGAGGGCAATTCCTTTCCCTGACGCAGAATTTTCAAATCGTCGGCGAAAGCATGTGATTGAATATCTTGAATGATGCGCAGTTCGGCAGCTTGAATTTCCTGAACAGACAATTCACCAGCTTGACGAGATGCTGAATTACGGCGATGCTTCAGATTGTGAATAAACCGAAGGACGTAGGCAGCAGTGCGAATTAATTTGTGATATGTAGAGATTTTTGATGACAAATTTGAAAACACTGAAGTTGTTGAACGGGTAGCAAGTGAAATTTTAGGCTGAGCAATGATTACGTTTGATGAAATTTCCTTCCAAGCTGCAGGTTGTTCCTTCAGCCAAGTTGGACCGTTCCACCACAAACTATTTGAAATTAATGAATTGGGTGAACAGCCTCGTGAAACAAGATCAGCAGGATTTTGACTTGATTTGACGTGATTCCATGAAAAAACCGAAGTGGCATTCTGGATGGCAGAAACTCGTACCGAAACAAATACATCAGACCGGTTAGGAAGGACTTTCAACCAGTCACATACAATTTTTGAGTCTGTCCAAAAATAGACACCTGAAAAATTTAATTTGGACACACGAAGTACTTTCGTGACAAGCTGTGAAGCCAGAAGAGCTGCTTGGAGCTCGAGACAGGTATTGTTAAAGAGAGGTTTAATTGACGCAACTTTAGATTTGGATGTTAACAATTGTACATTAACTCCATGAGGGGATGAACTCGAACATACAGACAAGCACCGTAAGCGTGCGCACTGGCATCGCAGAATGCATGCAATTCTAACTTGATGTCAGTTTCTTGAGGAAGAACACAACGCGGAATGTTAATATGAGCAATATTAGGCAATTCAGATAAGATATTTAACCATTCGGCAAGCAAATCAGAGGGCAACTTGTCGTCCCAGTCAATCTTTAGAAGCCATAATTTCTGAAACAATATTTTTGGCAAAATGACTACCGGCGATACAAGTCCCAACGGATCAAAAATACTTGAGATACAAGCGAGGAGTTCTCTTTTAGTGAATGTAGTTTTTTTGATTACTGAAGTAACACTAGACGATATAACAAGTTGGTCGGAAGTTGAATTCCATATTAGGCCCAACGCCTTGACGACACTATCGTCAGAGTCTGACAGTGGTTTTGAGGAGACAGTTTCAACTAGATGTGACGGTATAGTAGCTAGTACTTCCGTAGAGTTGGATAGCCACTTACGTAGTTCGAAACCACCGCTGGCAAGTGTGTGTAATAATTGTTGAGCAAGATCGATGGCCTCAGAGACAGTCGCACAACCACTTATTAGGTCGTCTACGTAGAAATCAGATTTTATTGCTGTAGCAACCGCTGAACCGGGGGTACATTGAACATCGGCTAGATGATTCAACGTACGTGTCGCCAAATAGGGTGCAGAGGAGGTACCATAAGAAACTGTATTTAAAAAAAATTCTTGAACAGGCTCGTTGACGTCAGTTCGCCAAAAAATTCGCTGAAAATTACGATCCGAAGGATGAACAAGGATTTGTCTGTACATCTTAGTGATGTCGGCAATAAACGCAATTCTGTGCGTGCGAAAGCGCAGCACTGTTTCAAAAAGTTCTGGTTGAACAGTAGGACCTACATGAAGGACCTCATTAAGTGAGATACCTGATGTTGATTTGGCCAAAAGCGTCAAATACAACTCGTAACTTTGTGGTGGTGGAATCCGGTTTAAATACAGGGTGGTGTGGAATGTGATAACACTTCTCATAAGGAGAAGAGGGAGGAGCAGGCGACATATGTCCAAGCTCTTGATATTCATTCATGAATGCCATATACTGTTCTTTCAATTCTGAATTTGACGCAAATCGTTTTTCAAGTGAATGGAAGCGAGTAAGTGCTTGAAAACGGGATTGACCTAATTTGGAAAATGAATCTTTTTTGGGCAATGAGACCGAGAAACGGCCATCTTCATTACGTTCGACTGTGTCGAGGTAATGCTGTTCAATTTTAACTTGTTCAGTAGGCAAACTAATTTCGGAAATTTCTTCTAATTTCCAAAATTTTTCCAGCTGTCTGGAAATTTCAGTGGTAGTTACAAAATTAGAGATAATTGAAGTTTGACTTTGATTACTGTGATTAGCGTTACAAGGGACAGAGCCCATGACAACCCAACCTAGCTTGGTATTCTGCAACATACAGTCATCACTGAGCTGGTATTGACCAATAGACATAAGTGACACATAAATTGGAACATTCAACAAAATGTCGACACTTTTCAATTTGTAAAAAAGTGGATCAGCCAATTTCATGTTGTCAGGAATGTTGAAACAACTCAAATCAAGACCAACAGGAGGCTTACTGGGAGTAATCTTGTCAGTAATGATGCAATTTATTTTCTTCTGCCAACTATGGTCGGGAGAACAAACATTGAGTGAAGCAGTATTCATAAGAGCAGATTTACTGCCTGAAACAGTATGAATAGTGTTGCCAGTGGGCACTTGATACAGTTGAAGACGGTCAGCTAAGCTTTTAGAAATGAAGCAAGTGTCTGAGCCACTATCTAATAGTGCTCGACACGAAACTGGTTGGCCTACATTATCCAGGACAATTAACTGAACCGTGGGCATAATACTAATTAATGATTTGTCGGCGGCAGCTCCGATACAGTTGACTGCTGAATTGCTGATTGCATGAGACCGTGGGGCTGGACTAGGAGTCGAGCTCGGTGGGGGCACATTGTGTGCGCTGGACGAGGTTCCAGGACGAAGTGTGCTGAATTCGTCGGCTGAATGTGGTCTGCTTGGCGGTTGATCGTAAGAGGATAGAGATAATTGAGAATCGGTTGACTTACTGTGAGAATCAGCATGTATGTAGTGTGAGCGAGTGTCACGATTGGTCGACCTCGCGCGCGCATGATTGACAGCGCTGTTACCGTACGGCAGAGGGCTTCCATGAAGCAGTGAGTGATGCGCTTTGTGGCATGTGCGGCATTGACCAGTGCAGCGGTGTCCGTCCAAGTACGGTCGTAGACAGTTGTAGCAAAGACGTTTGCGTTGGACTGCTAGTCCACGTTCAGCGATTGGAATTTTGCTGAAATGGGTACAGTTGAATACATTATGTGAAGATTCACCACAGAAAAGACATGAAACAGATTTATTGAATACATGGGCAGTGCCAAAGTGAACGTTGTTTGATTTAGGCTGAGAGAATGGCTTACTAAAGCTCGGTTGATTGGAGGAAGTATTCCGCTGATTGATATTTGTAGCATTATTGCTATTGAAAGCAATAGATTGCGAAATTTTTGTGTTGAATTTCTAAAAATTCCCACAAATGATCAAGAGTCAATTTTTCTTTTGAAGAATTAAATCTTTCCCAGTCACGAAGTGTAACATTATCAAATTTAGAAACAGTTAAAAACATGAAGATAAGATTTTGCACTGAAATAGGTAAGGTTAGTGTTTCAAGCGCAAAAATGTTGGTTTTTTGGTGATCAATAAATGTTCTCCAAGATTGAGCTGATTTGTTGTCCAACTTTGGTGGATTGAGAATTGCTGCTAAGTGAGTTTCAGCGATCAGAAGTACGTTGTCATATCGTTGAGTGAGAAGCTCCCAGGCGAGCTTAAAATTTCCAGAGGGCGAATTAGCAATTCGGTTGAGTGCCTCTGAATTCAACATTTGTCGGAGATAATGGTATCTGAGACCATCATCTAGGTTTCATTATTAATTACTAAACTAGTAAAGGTTGACTTAAAATGCAGCCATTGGCTGAAACTGCCATCAAAAGTAGGTAATGGTATGTCAGGTAAGTGAACCTGAAATGCGCGGTGCGCACTACTAGAGTGGGATTGAGCAATAGCAGCTTGAGTAACTGCTTGTTTCAATTGTTGTTTTTTTCTTGATAGATTGCAATTTGAGCCTCAATTTTAGAACTAATTGAAATGAACTTACTTCTAACTTCATGATATGAATCAAAATCGAAAGTAGGCTCACTAGCCTCTTGATTGTCACTTAATGCATCAAATTTTGATTTGAGATGAGCAATTTCTTTTCTAAGTATGGTCATTTCAAAATATGCTTCAGTTGATTTAATTTCACAAATAGGGTGTTGTTTAATGAGAATACTCAAATGTCGATTGAGTACTTCTAATGTGGTCCAAGGAACAGACTGTTCTTCATTTGGACTTACATCCTGAAACTCAACTGAATCACTTTGAGACGTCATGATGTTGCAAAAAATTACTGATAAGAACAAATTGATTTAAAAAATGATGAGAGTGAGATAATAATATTGATAAAAAGATACGCAAAATTGTGACTTGCACTTCACTGCCTTTTGCTGGATTCCGATCTCTTCACTTGTAAAGCGCTTAGGACAATAGCGCGCCGCCAGGTAGAAGGGCGCGTGCACAGCGTGAGCGGTACTTGGCTACCTTGTGAAGTAGAGTCGGTCACCGGCGTACAGAACGGCAGAGCTTGGAACGGGAATGTCACAGCACCCCTTGCATGGTTCCAGCAAGATAGAAAACACCTTCTGAAAATGATAAAGGACAATCGTTATTATGGAATTAAACAGTGCTTACCGCTTGTAATGCAATGACAAGGACGCTAATAAATAGCCTAACTTGTGGATATATTAACCTTAACCTTTAATGGTCATACCAAAAATAATAAACAGATTTCAAAATTCAATTATTGTGACTATTGGGTATCCACAAACTATGGGACCATAGGTCACAGGCCTTCCGGCCGGAGGGACCAAAAACAAATGATGGATTTGAAGAGAAGAAATCCTGAGTTGTAAATTCAGGTTTTTTAATGCTCTGGTGGACTGTAAAGAAATTACAATAAATAAGATATGAATAAATAAGAATGTATTCTCATTTATTACTTCCTCAAATCTCATCAATGTTTTAAGAGACACTGAACTATTGACGTTCACAACTGTAATGTTGGTGACAGGTAAGATTGTCGGCGAATTCTGGGAAACGGACCGACGGCTTAATCAAAATCAAAATCAATGACAAACAATGAACCGGCTGGTTAAGTGCGGTCAGACAAATTAAAATTAGAGTGGCTGACTGGTTGAATGCGGCTCCACTTATAAATAATAATCATGAAATTGGTAAGTTGAAAAACAACAAGTGATTCCAAGCAAACAGTAGATTATATTGAAGGATTTCTTTTTCACATAGGGGACGTTAATTGATAACGATGTTCGTTGCAATAGCAAAACAAATTTGTGGTTTCGTTGACAAATACAAACTGCATGAGCAGCTAGAAAAGGCTGAATGCACAATCAATCAATTAATTAATTAGAATTAATAAAATTAAGAATAGAAAAAGGTAACTCGTTACTTTACATGGAGCAATTGACGCTCGGTATCAAAATTAATATTAAATTCAAAGACTAGGAATAAGAAAAAAATCAATTGCTTGACTGTGCTCCAGTAACAAACAATTATTAGGATTTGAAGTGCAAGTCAACAGCTCAAAAAGAAATAAAGCACAATCACACAGTCTCAAAAGTAATTGTTAATGACAAATCTAATCATGGAATTAGAATAATAATTGGAACAAGAGAAATAACCTACAATAAAGAAATTTAGGCAATGTAAAAATTAAAGATTGAATTTAGATATTTAGGTTATGTTTTTAGACATTGAATTTTTGGGAGAATGCTAATTGGGACATTCTAACCTAACCTTTTGTTTAAGAATGATTATTAGTTTGAATTATTTTTAACAAAAAGAACAAAAAAAATAATGGTATGACCAATAAGATAAAAAGTAGGAGAATGGTATCAACAAAATGTCGATCAATTACTTATCTTTCAAGTTGAGAAGAAAGGTTTGCCCAGTGCAAAACCAAGATGAGTGAAGGCTCACAGAGAACCCAATGGCAGGCGACGTGGAAAGGACTTCAGAGGCACTCTCTGAACGTCAGTGAACAGGATTTGGCGGTGACCAAGATGATGATGATTCTGCGATGACCACGGCAGGTCGATCCAGACGATGGCATCCAAGTAGGACTGCCCCAAGAAGAAGTGATGGTTTCCAGGGAGGACAACCAGACGATGAGTTCTGCGACGATCCGGGAGATCGATCCAGACGATGGCATCCAAAGGGGACTGCCCCAAGACGAAGTGATGGTTTCCAGGGAGGACAACCAGACGATGAGTTCTGCGACGATCCGGGAGATCGATCCAGACGATGGCATCCAAGTAGGACTGCCCCAAGACGAAGTGATGGTCTCCAAGGGAGGACGACCAGACGATGAGTTCTGCGACGATCCGGGAGATCGATCCAGACGATGGCATCCAAGTAGGACTGCCCCAAGATGAAGTGATGGTCTCCAAGGGAGGACGACCAGACGATGATGAATACGATGAATATGAGGGTGACTTACGGATGATGATGAAAGTCCACTGTGACTGTTTCAGAGGCGGAGATGGTCGTTTAAAACAGTACAGTTACTTGTCGCGCACGATGAGTGAGATGAATATTCTCAAACATTAATGAGTGAATTCATGAACAGCACTACAATTGAAACTAAATTTGATGAAAGACATGGTGCAAGTTTGCAAACATGAATCAAGTTAAGTGTGTTGAAAACGTGGTTCCATGACGAGGTAGGACACTGAATTTACAGATAAACATATTTGCTTGGAAAAAATTGATAAGAGCAAAATTAGATCACTCGACACACATAACACTGTGACGCACCATTATTTGGTGTAAAAAGGCACTAATTACGACATTTGAGATTAAAATGATAAATTTGCCCGGAGGGAAAGACAATTCAACTTGTTGCCATTTTGAGCACGATGAAACGGGGCGAACCGATGCCTAGCCAGGACAGTTCGAGTAAAAACGAGAATAGCCGAACCACTTCGGCAAACATCGTATCCAATGAGAGCACAGGAATTTGAAATAATTCCAAGCAAAAGCAGAAATACAATACATATAATAAAAGTTTGATTGGCAAAGGCCAACAATTAATTTTAGAAGATCAAATACCAAAAATCTCACATAACTAAGATTTCTAACCAAAACTGGAAAAGACGCTACTGAGCCAAAACGGACAAGGACCACAGATGATACGCACACAGAGAGAGACAAAAATACGATACGTACAAAAATACAAGATGCACAATGGCGGCCAAGAGCGATGGTGGCGCTACGCCGCAAGACCACAGATTACAAACTAGAACTAAATGTATGAGATTCAACAATTTGCATTTGATCGATAGTTTTAATTCAGGCTACGTATTATTCAATTTAATCATTGCCACTAAACAGAAATCAAACATAAAATTCAGATTTCAATATTAACATAACAAAAATTACTACCGTATATATTCAGTTATTGACACAAAACATGTATGTACAAGGAATTTAGCAGGAGTGTTGCAAAACTAACTGTGGCTCAAATAAATTAATTTTCATCCACTTCCACACGAGCTAGAGCATAGCCACCTTTAAAAAGACTATGTTCTTGAAACTGACAACCATGTAGAGTAGGAGTCGGTCCATTTGAAAGAATTGAAATCATTTCTCAATCAACTGTTTTATCGGAGATTTTCTCATGTGCGTTCTCACATTTGATTAGCTACAAATCATAGCTACATTGTTAAGTCACGAACACTGTGGACTACTCTTGGATGAGTAAACCGGTATTTGGCCAAGTACACATTGGCGAGGTGGAACCTACCCGTAAGGGTCTTCCACCATTAAAAGTAATGAGAATATTTTTATTATCTTTTGACATAATTGTCTATTTTCAATCTTATTTGCTAATCTCTATCACAAACCATTACAGAAAACACGTAGGCTACAAGGAATTCTAAACCAATAGGTTTCATGAAAATACAATTATAATATAAATAATTCAAAAGTTTAAGTTCAGAAATTTACTCTTCTTATCGCTGATTAAAAACGTCGGTTTATGAAAGTTTTTCAAATATATTTATTATAGAATAAACAAAAATTTTTAAGTAAGTATTTGGTGATGTAATAAGAAATTGATAACTCAAAAATTCTTTATGAATTCATTCTTGGTTAGATTTGAATTGTGAACGATAAATGCGTGATGAAATGACAATAAGCAACAAATTATTGATTAAAATTAAAATTCAACAATAGGAGAATATAATGTAGCTATTATTTAAATGAATAAATTAATTTCAACTATAATAAATTGAAACTCATAATAGTTTCAAAAACAAAATAAATAAAAGTATCCTTCATGGAGTTGAAGTTATTTTATAAATGCACAGAAAATTTTTGGTTCTCAGAACATTTTAAATGAGTCACATTGATTATATATTTATTGCGTTGGAGCATCCATAACTTAGTCATATATGAAAAATTGTTGAGAGTTGAGTCATCATAAGCCTAATTTTTAAATAAAACTGAGATAGATGTAGGTTATGTGAAATTATTCATGAAGAAATAAGTTTCCTTCCCAAAAATAAATAAATTTGAAATTTTTTAGGGACATAGGCCTACGGTATAATAGCCTAATTAAAATTTACAAACCAAAAGTTATCTTTCTTAAAGTTCATCACTCCAGATAGCCCGCCAACTGTCCTGAGAGAGCTGAGAATTAATAACAGTTATTCTTAACCGCCTAAGTGACGTCAACTATTCATGATTAATTATTATTTTATGACTCAATAATATTAACGAGAATACTTTGGGAAAATCACTGAAATACTGAATTGTATCATTGTAGAAGGCTGTATCATTTAAATTGATGGTACAGTATCATTTCAGTACTTGATACAGTATCAAACGAGTATATGATACTGTATCCTTCTTGTTGATGCCCCGATCTCGTTTTGGAGTTTGTGAACTTGGAGTTTTTGAAACTGTGTGGCGGTTTGGTTTTGGAGCTAATGATTCTTGGAGCTTCTGGTACACCCTTCTTGAGTTCCATGTATCGATATTTTTCCGCTGTATCGATAAGAAGTATCGATTTGCACATCACATCACTAGCAGAAGACAAATCAGATGGCGTCATGTCATATGAAAAAGGAACGCAGTAATCCAGCTCGCTTCGGAGTTAATAAAATAATTATTTCAAGTTCTGTTGATGTTCTCATGTAAGTTATTTCAATTATTTATTTCATTTTTAATTAACATTAAATTTGTATTTTCCAGTTTGCAATCATTCAAAAGTGAGGTTATGTTATGTGAATCACGTTAATAATAATCACGTTTCGAGTTGAAAATTTCTAATATCAGAGAAAAATAGACCTTTTATTCCATTAGAATAACTAAATTTCATATGCAATTTATTCACATCGTAGAACTTATCAATTAAGAATTTTAAGACCTTTTCAAAATATTAGGGACTAGCCTGCACTTGCTATTACACATTATGTTTTTATCAAGTATCTACATTATCGGAAATCAGTGTTGTACGAGATTACAAGCTGATACAAATATTATCATTTTAAAATTTGAATCAAGAGGTTAAAAATATAAAGTTGAGAAGCAGCGACCCCTTAAGAGACCCTTTGTCCTACTCCTACAGCGAATATAATGGCTCATCCAGCAGCTGTTCATAACTGTTTATGCAGAACCCGCAAACCGCTTGTCCTGCATCTCCACTGGCAGAGTGTTGAAAAGACGAATGGCCTGAGTATGGAAGTTGCTTATAGATTCCCTGTTCCCCGGTAGACGTAGACCCTATTGAGTACCTATCCTGCTGTCTGGCACCGAGGTAGCTCCAGTTTGACCGCATGTCGAGAGTTATAGCTGTGTATATCACTCCGCCCAAAGTAGTTTTCTCTGATAACGTTCTGGATCTTTGTTCGCCTTGACATACTTCACAGTATTAGCTGTAAACATCTTATTCCTGAACAGGCGACAGCAGTGATCCCTTTTGTAGCCCGGAAATTTAATCAATCTCAATGCCTTCTTCTGATCTAAACAGAACGTCCTGTATTTTATTTTATAGCTGGATCATGGCCCCACCAGAGCAATTGATATGTCATGTGGATATTATGTAAGAGATCATGGTATGCCATCACCAGCACTTTTGGCTCACCATGTGTCTCGCAAATTTCAGTAGGTGATTAGTTTGACAGCTTCATTATTACCTGGAGGCACCTGGTAATTCCAGCTCAGTCTCCCCATCTATCCAGAAGCCTACGAGTTTGACTGGCTTCACTTCAACTGCCTGCCTCTTCAATGACCACATTCCTCTTCCCATTGAACTTCAGTCTACCGTATTTCCGTAAACCACTGCTTGTCTCTTCAATGAGTTCGGAACACCCCACCTTCAGGATCATGGCCACAATAATTACTTATTAATGACTAGGCAGAGGCTTTATGGAATCGTTCGTGTCATATGTCTGTCTGTACGTAATATATCCAACATATTGAAGATTGTAAACGTTTAAAATACCAAAGTAATATAATATTTTTATAGATAGAGAATCATATCACTTTGAACATTGAATGTTGAGTATAAAAGATGTCATAAATACATGGATAGTTACTACTCGTATTTGTAGGTACTTCAAATTACTAGTTCATATAATTTTGTTATTCAGGTCAAGCAAAGCCATGATCGTCCACAGAGCACTGAGTTGACAAAGGCAATCAATTCTTTCGGCACCACCACCTCATTTCTCCTAGCAGTGCTTCGTACTCAGGGGTAGCTACTATAAAAGAGTGTGTGAAAGAGTAGCGAGCACGTTTTGTTTGGGTGAGGAGAGAGTTTGAATGAGGGTGGACAAAAGTAACACCGTGCCGCAGTCCCTAAGTGTCCTTGGTTATCTCAATGTTCTGTGGACCACTTTGGTCGAGTTATTGTATTAGTATTTACCAGATAGCCTTGAGAAGTATTTTTCCTACGATAACATTGTGCCTCCGGAGTGTCTACCTCTCAGTCTAGTCAATTTCTTGTAAACTATTGAGTCCTTGGATTCTCCTTCATGGAGTAGTGGTATAATGCGCATTGATGTTTTATCTACCTATTACTTTTCACCAGATGAAACAGAACATGAAATTTGCTTCACTTAAAACTAGTGGCAGGGCTTATTTCCTCAAATAGGTGAGACTATGCAGGCGCACACCACATGGGGCAACGTAAGAACCCGTAATATTTGTATAATTCAAGTTACTTGGTGTATATTTTGCTATACCTTTATGAATATTATATGCTCCTGCACTGTCAATTTTTATAAATTAATTTATTTCAAACAACTGTATATTCTAAGTGTCTTAACTTTTCTTTTCCTTTTTAAAAATCATATCTTTTCACAGGTATAAGCATGAGAAAGCTCTTCTTCTATTAGATAATCCAAGTTGGGCGCTTGAAGCCAAGCTGGAATGATTGCAATGTTAGAGTACAACTAAGGTAAGATATGGAAATATTCGATGACTTCATTTTTCTGTTGTTATAACCAAAACCTTAATTTACCTTTATGCAGCTTCTCTCAAGTCTAGGTCTATAGAATACTATTATTAGAGTATATAAATGCAATACCACAGAAATAGACTTGCCGTATGTCATAGGCTGCCAATATTATATATTTCCCTTTCAAGAAGATATACAATATGATAATATGATAAGTACCTACAATGTGAATTGAAAGCTCATTATTATGATGGAAACGTCTTATATCCTATTATCTTACTTAGTGTTAAGCCGTATCGACAGTCCGAGGCATGAGCCACGAATGCCTCGCAGCACAGTCTGGTGACGCAAAAAGTATAAACTCATGGCTGAGGCATATGTGTGGGAATATAATCTGCAATAATCAAAAATAATTATGTTATAGTATAGTATATAGTATATAATTGTAATAAAAATAATTATATTAGAAATCTGCATTTTGTAACCAAAAAATGCGAGAACGCGAACAAATTGACTAGCGCCATCAAGCGGGAGACAAAGCAACTAAAGCTCTGACAATTGATAATTTGGACTTTGGAGGTTAGTTTGTGCCCAATTAGTTGATAAAATTCAAGGCAATGCTTATTATTGCCTATTAGAAACTTCTGCACCAACAGAATTTTAACCACAAAAATGCATAGAAATGGGGTACAATTTAGAGGTTAGTTTGTAGAATTGTTCGTTGTGCGTTATGATGCAACAGGCACTCGTCGTCATGAATTGTGTGCAGCGTTTGCCTCGTTGCTATAAACCGTGGTATCGACAGTCCGGCATGTAGCACATGCTCGGACTGTCGATACGCGGTAGATAGCAGACTAGTATAGTACTCTTTTGTGTCAACAGACTGTACAGCAAGGCATTCGTAGCACATGCCTCGGACTGTTGATACGCGGCTTTAGGCATACATCAAAATCAGAGTTACTTTTTATCACTGTTTTTTTAATAATTAGTCAAAGTAATTTTTTCGAATTATTTTTCCAATGCATTACATGCTCGTTTTGTCATTTTCAAATGCAAAATGAATGAAATGATTTGCATTTGAAAATGACTATAATTAGTTGAACATGTAATGCATTGAAAAAATAATTTAAAAAAGGGTACTTTGATAATTATTTAAAATAAAAACAATCAAAATCAGGTTACTGTTTATTCTGGCAAATGCGTTTATTAAACTTATTCCAATTTTATTCACTTTATAATTGAATAAATAATGAATTTTTCGCCACACTGGTATGAAATGATCTGTTTTACATGCATCATGCATCACGCTCGTTTTCAGGCGAGGTCGCCAGCAACTCTCGCTGGAAAATGCCTTTTGCCCTAGGCGGTAAAATAACCTTGAATGTCAGCTGGACTGAAGGTCGTTGTCGATGTAAGGTTAGTCGATCAATAGGTAGCATCCCGGTTTGATTGCATCAAATGTCGGGCTATGTTTCGCGAGTCGATGTCGACTTATTGGTATTTCAATGTAAAGGTAGTCTCTCATCTGTTATTTCCGATTGGTAGATCCCTTGTCAAGAGAACGGAACGTTGAAAGTTTCTACATCAATCAGTAGTTGAAAAACAAAGGAAAACTGCTTCAATAACTTGATACTCAACTTTGATAAGATTAGAAAGTGTTTAGCTGATTAACTATTGAATAATGATGAACAAAATTATTATTATCAGACTTGTGCTACTTCGCTCAGCAGGTTAGCCAGCGCCATCTAGTGGGTGATAATGCAACTAGACTAAGCTTTCTCTGTTAGCCAATATCAGTCGAAAATTAACAACTTTGAATTGATATTGTACAATTAGGATACTGGCAGCAAAATTATCTTAGGCTTAAACGTTACTTGACTAAGAAAATCAAATACACTTATGAAGTTATAGCAATATTCAGTCAGTAAATCAATAATGAACCATTACTAAAAGTTTCACAATAGCAAGCAAGATGGTACCTTACTCCAAATTCACAGCAGGCGAAGATAGCATAATAAGGTTACTGGTCTAGCTGTTCTTGGAACTGATTAATCAGATTATTTATTTGTTTTCTTTGCATTGATGTTGTGCCAAAAATAAAGTTCGACACCACGGGTCGAAAATGTATTCCATTCACCTTCTTAGCCCTCGGCCACAGCCTTGGACTTGAAAACCGATCTGAGCCGAACTTTTCTGACCCTAGGTGAAATATACTATTTATTCTTACTAAAACAATTTTATTACATATTTTTGATTTCAAAAAGTAGGAAATTAACTTCAAGCAATTAGTATCCAGTAAATGTGGGGTTAGTGTTCACTAAAGTTACAAAAAAATAAGGATACAAGTTGTGAGTCTAGTTTATACTAATTTGCTAAAGTTGGAAAACTGCTTGCAGCGCATCGTAATAAAATTATTACATTTTCGTGTTCGGTTTTTGGTGTTATTTTTGTCAGTCACTAATTTCTAAAAAATTTTCAATAACTTTGTATATAATTAAAACATAATATTTGTTATGAAGTTTATTCAGAATTATAGGTGGACGCTAATGCATGAAGTAACGTCCGTAGGCCTAGGTTGGATTCTCTTATAAGCGGTGTCAGCGCGAGGTGCTACTATCTTCGCCATTGCCAAATGCCAATTTTATTCTGAATAAGATTACATCATGTTGTTATTCTTGAACCGGATGTTTTTAAACTTGAGGAAAATTTAGGCCAAATTTAGGTCCAAGAAAGCTTGTGGTTTTTATTCATTCTATAAAGTTGAATTATTAGTTGTATAAACAAACAGCTGCAAAAATTGCCCAGATCTGCTAAAAACGCTGCAATTCAAGGTAATTTTCAAAATTTCTGGGAAGTGAACACCCACCCTACCTCCCAGACCCACCCCCGGTTAGCCAGTTCACCCACTTTTTAAGCAAATCAAGCACTGGATTTATTCATGATTTGTCTATATTATATAATAATTCATCAGAATGAATAAGTACAGATCTGATCTAAATTTATAGCTATGATAAAATTTTCAACATAATAAATTAACTTTTTTATTTTTTCAGATTCCACGCCTATGAAACTCAATAGATGTTTTCCTAATCGTTACCTCGTGTGTGCTTGAGTGAATGAGAGTGGGCTGAAATTTTGGTTTGAAACCTGATCTGGAAACTTCAAGGCGCCTTCAATATGTCATGCAGAATACCATTAGGAATAGTTCGTAGATTACTCAAAATACAAGTGTTATTTCAAAGCGTAAGTGTAGTTACTTACATGTGACCGGTGACAAATCTGGAGAACTGACGGCTGTCCAGCCTCTCATCTCGATTTGGATGAAAGGTTCAAAACTTGAATTATTGGAACAAAAATGTAATGAGACGGGGTTTACACATCGATGCTGAAGAACTAAGTAAGTCATGGAGTTTCTACAAAGAGAGATTGTTGGTGAAAGAGAAACTTGTCATAAAGAAGAAGGAAATATCAAGCGGAATGCAGAAATTTTATAATTCCAAAGAAAATCTGAGGAACTAGATATTGAATTGAATTGAAGTTACTAAAGATGCATTGAAAAAAGCATCAAATACGGTTTGGGATATTGAAAAAATGTGATAGTTCGAGCTTTACAGTTACCCAATGATATAGATTCTAGAGTACCCAATGAACAAAAATATATAAAACGTCGATAGAGATATTCAAGGTTCCGTAGATCATATTACATGTTGAGAGAAAAATATGCTTAACATACATCAATCCATCATGCTACTACTTAACAAAAGATTTGGCAGTTGGAATTATCGATTGCTGACTATTTTGAAACAAAATTTAAACTGAGGATCATCACCCTCATTCCGAATACAGACTTTGCTCGACCAGTGCTGGTCGAAGGTTGTCTGCTCAAGACAGGAGATACCGATCATGCATTCAGCTGCTAAGCTCGACAGTGATGATGGAGATTTGTATTTGAGCGGTGGCGCATCATTTCTTCCTTTATGGTCTGCATGCGAGGAATATTGTCAGTATGGAGTCGTCATCTTTCAGGTATGTGACAAAAGGTCGCCAATACAAACCCAACATAAATCCGCAATTGCCTGGACTGTACTCAGCATGGCAAGCAACTGCTGTGGAATTTTTTATAGGAACGTCAAACAAAAAGACTGTAGTTCAGAATATGATAGTTATTGAATTTCTTGTCGAACAGTATGAATCACTTCGGTTTGAACTTCAGAGTTGTCAATACACCTGCTGAAAAATTTGCAAGTTTGGGAAAGTTCGCGGTTTAGCTTTGAACTATTTTCACCAGCATCTAGAAAATATGCTGAAGTAGGCAATATTTCATTGATTAATGATTTCATTAGTAAAACGATTCAAGGTTACTGTACTGATGAGAAAAGAGCATGGGATTTCTGCATGTAGTTTCTGGAACAGCGTTGAGAATACCAGTCTTATTAGCGGCTGCTTTAGAATCATCAACTACTGATAAAAATTGTGTAGAAAATCTCCTTGAAAAGACCAATGAAATGCTTGCTGTTTAATATATGTTTATTATTTTTTCAACTGATGCATCCCCCAAGTTAATTGAATGAAGTTGGTTCATAAAACAAACCCTCAACCTAATAGAATCAAATTTTAAATTCAGTTGCGGGTATAAACTATTTAAAGATATTCTTATCTTGTGTTATAATTTGTATCTTGATTATAAGCTTTTCTCTTGATTATATTTAGAAGGAAATGAATTCATTATTTATTTCTTTATTAATTGAGTATGTCGTAAACTGAGGCAAATTTGCGAATTTTATTACAGAAAGAAGACACACGCCTCACATTAATTGTTGAATTTCAAGCAAAGATCGTTTAAACTACGTATTGCAGGACCTCCAATATCCTCATAAAACAGTATCTCCATTGTCATCTTTTTACAGTCTCTTCATTTGTAAAATTTCGTAAGTTTCAATTCATATTAGACTTCTGGGTGGTTCAGTATAACAGCTTGTATGTTAGAATGCAGGAGTTCTGGTACTGTATGTAGTTTGAATCACAATTATTGAATTCAGTAATTGATGTGTGACGTCGTTTTTGTTCTATAATTTCAGTTTCATGGGACTCTCCACACTCTCCTAGCTGTGCGTGTTGGTAGTGTGGCATAGCCTAGATAAGACAGTGTTGGTAACATTTTTAAAAGTAGTTAGCTACAACTACAACTACTTTATTAAAAAAGTAATTCAAACTACACTACAACTACTTTTTTTAAAAAAGTAGCTATTACAACTACCACAAGAAGTAGCTAGCTAGCCTTTTCGCTACTTTTCCGCTACTTTTCCGCTACTTTTCCGCTACTTTACAAAAAGTCATGATAGAATGTTTTTTTCTACAACTGCGCGTAAAACAAGATTTTACATACTGAATTCATCGTAAAATAGCCCATTTCCGAGGAGAATCTACTTTTCGCTCGCTAAAACCATCTGCGCATGCGCAGTTGAATTACTTTACGCTCGCTAAGCAACTGCGCATGAGCAGGAGATGTATTTCTTACGCTTACAATCAGCTGTGTTGTGATTAGCTTCAGCCAGTGAAACAAAAAAATGCAAATTCATGGGCAATCTCCGCCCCTCTTCTTTAAAAGCTAAATGGCCGAGGTGGTTAAAGCGGAATTCATTACCTTGTGATGCGATGTTAGCAGGTTCAAATCTGATTCCCTGACTAGCTTTTTGGAGTTCATAAAATTGTTTTTTTCTTTCGTATAATTTTAAACATATAGTGATAATTGAAAATTAATCATAATTTTTAAGTTTAACTGATGGATTCATTTTATTATTCCAATTATCACTAGAGAAATTTAATAATAGTGTTTACAGTAGGCTATTTGACAAATCAAATTAGTTCAACAGGTTATTATAATGTGCAGTTGTAGAAAATTTTGGAGACTGCGTAAAGCTTTATCAAAGCTCTTGCAAAAATTATCACGCTCTGGCCGTCGCGTCGCGCGATAACTGTTTTGCGCGAGCGATAAAGTCACGCTTTACGCTCTTAATACATAAATAATATTTCGTGTGGTTTAGGCAAATAATGTCCATCAAAACGAAAAAACGTTATGCTTAGGCTACACATTTACTATATTGATTGACATTCATTTATTAAACAGAGTGTTGCAGAAGTAGTGTCGAGAATTTAGGGTATTGTTCCTTGGTAGAAAACATACCTTGAATATCATTTCCATAATGCTGTGTCTGGAAAGTCCTCAATTACTCACACAGCCCCCATTTTTGTTTTCTCATTTACTCCAATCTTGAGAGGGTCCAAAGTGGTCAATTACTATGTAAATCAACTGAGAAATCGAATAAAACCAGTTAGAAGTTTGTAAACTTTGATGGTTATTGAGGTAATTGGAAAAATGAGCTGAAAAACTACATTTACAACCAGCGGATGGATTCAGGATATTTAATTATGGACTAGTATTTTGGATTATTTTATATTGTAGGAAATTACTCTGGAAGAAAAAAATGTTAAGTAACATTTTCGTCTTAAACTCTCAAATCAGGATTTAAAGAAGTCAAAACAGCAATCTTTTCATATCTGCTCTTTTGTCTGTTTTGGTTCTTTTTAAATGCTGATTTGTGAGGTTTGGGTGCGTTTTAGACAAAATGTTACTGAACATTTTTCCTTCAGAATTGAATTTCCACAATATTGAAACAACAAACTGGAAATTCTAGTCAACAATTGAATATCCTATTTCTATCCCTAAAATGGAACAATACCCAAAATGCTCGACACTACTTCTGAAACACTCTGTATAATATCAATTTGAATATAGACCATACTATTGTAGAATTGTTTTTCATTTTAAATAATTATTAATAAAGTACCCTTATTGATTTTTTTTGCATTGAAAAAATAATTCAAAGGGTAGTTTGATAATTATTTAAAAATAAAAACAGTGATAAAAGAACGGAGATTAAGGAACACTATTGTAGAATGTATAATAATTATAATTATATGCACCTCAATGTAATAGAGAAATATGGAACTACAAAATCATTCCATTCCAACATTTGCTATCATACCAATTCACAAATCAAGAAACAAAAACAAAAAGTTTACTTGAAAAACTATACAGACCTATTTCCTCTTAGCTTCTGTTTCTTAGAATTATTGGAAAGTGTGTCATTTTGAGGTAAAATTTATGGAATATTTGTCAAATAACGATATTCTAGCTATTTTTGATCATTCATTATATAACAATTATGGGCCACCAGACCACTGGTGGCCGTGGTTTGGCTGTGAGGCATCGATTTATCGATCATTGTACTATCGATTATAAGAGTTGATGCATACCAAAAGTAGCGTGATTTACGCTACATACTACTCTTGAAATGTAGCGCGCTACTATATTCATACGCAGTTTTTAAAAGTAGTTATTGTTACACTACATACTAAAAAAAAAAAGTAGCGCGCTACCCCCAACACTGAGATAAGATTGGTATAGGGTTTTATTACCGACCACTTCACTATCTTGGGACCGTCTCTGGCCCTTCATTCATTGGTGGTTACTGCCGCCACTGACTATGAATTAGCTTCACCCAATAAAGAGAATAATGAAAGTCTAGCGTTCATGTATACTCAAACTATATCAGCGGGCAGCATGTAATTCAAATTACTTATTTTCAAACAAGTCTTAGCGTGTGAAATTGATTTTTTCCTATTTGGAATAATACAGCGAAGAAAAAGAGAGAGTAATTCCTGGCTTTTGCTCTGTATTTGACACCGCAGTGTGTTCTTCAAGGTAGGTTTCCATTACTGCCAGTCGCGGGTACAATATACAATCGAAACACGTAGTTGTATCATACGAGCGACGACCTGACGAAATTAAAAATCAACTGACCAGTGTGTGTTGCCTCTATACAACTCCGTGGTTTCTAATGCATCTATTTTTATTACATGTGCCTCCGTGCACTTTTTGCAGTACATACCGTACCGTATTGGAAACCATTAATAAGAATAACCTTTTCTTTTTTTTTGAACCTTTAAACAAATTTTATTCTCTTCTAAGTGGTTTCTGAAGCCTTTCATCACACTCTAAGTCATCATAATCATTGTTCGTGCCGTTTCTTTCTAAGAAACAGTTGAGAAGTTTTAATTTTGACTGTCTGCATTTTATCTTAATTAATTTATTAATGTAAGTAATTAGGTTTTATAATTTTATTGATAGTGGGTGATAAACCGTAGAATTATACTTTTTTATCAAATATTAAGAATCAAAATGCGCTTTTAGATTGACACTATACTATTGAATAATACAAGTTAGTCTATACAGATAGTAATTTATGGAATACCGGTAACAATAATTGCTCTCTACCTGCAAAATATTTAGTTAGAGTTTTATATCTGTGCTTGAAATGGCACATATCAAATTTCTTTCCTTTGATGTTCTAATAATATTTGCTCTTCCCTGAATCATAAAGAACCCTTTTATGCTCCTTAGCATAGCAAATCAGGTCACAAAGTAGAATTTATCTATATGCCATAAGTTTTACTGATGAAACTGTTTTGTTAAACTGGTGTGCATCCTATCTCGACTTGGGACTCCATCTGCTTGACGACTCGACTCCCATCGTTTAGCTCAGAGCGCGCTAGAATAGCGACAGCATATGGCTAATGGTTTGTTAAAAATGGTATGAACCATTAATTAGATCTAATATCTAATTACCTTCTAATCTCAATCTACTACCTTGCAGCCCACCTGTGGGCAGCTAGAGAGCGGATGACAGTCTCCTGGTAGGCTAAATCTTCTATATTTTAGAAAGCTCTGTCTGAAAATAAAAGGATACAGTAAGTGATTTATTATTTCGCAGTTGAAATCTTGAAATTAATTCAACACCCAAGCAGGGGCTTGCTACTTTTTTCTAATAAAAAAAAAATCAATGATATGGTTGGTTAATTGGTGTTCAGGCTCAATGAAAGTTCAAATTTAATCCTAGTTTAACTGCGATAACAACATTGGATAAATTTAAACCCTACAGTTTGTTCTGAGTCAATTGATTTTAAACTTTGTTTGACTTGCAGTTGTTGTGCATGTGGCCCAAGTAGAGCTAAAAATGAAAATTGATGTGAGGGTATTTATAACAAATAAAATCCTTAATAAATCAATATTATTATGATTTTTTTGATACCGTAGGCCTATTGTTTTGGTGGGAATGCTACAAATGTCGGCTGCGTCTAACGACAATCTGTACCATGTTTTTACTAAAAGTGTCGCAGAATGTCACTGGTACAAAAAATGTTGCCTTCCCTTTTGATGAAATCTATGAACTGGAAATTCAGTTTTATTCAATAACTTTACATCTCAATCAATGATTGTGAACTTTATAAAATAATTTTTTTCGCAAATTTAAAAATTTTTAAATTTTATCAATAATTGTGTTTTTCTTCAATTGTGTAGTGGTAGAACTGCAATCAAAGTGCGTGCTGCCATCTACGTGCTCCGGTTGTAAACTCACAATTTACCGTAGAGGGGTGCGCTAAAAATAATGGGGTCTGGCCTGCCTCGTTTTCTGATTTTCCGTGGCGGGATGTAAGCAGCCATCTTGGAATTTATTCTTTTGGAAGCCGGTTTACCTGAGAACCATAGTTAAATTAAGTTATTTCTAGACGATCTTCATTGTTCAAAGTCTGTTATGATAACTAGCTCATCTCATAAATTCAAAATTCACAATTCGCCTGCGAAATGTGCTAGGTAAGTCTCCAAATCATCACACTAATCTGAGTTGTAATGTGGTCGTAGTTGCGCAAGTAATGGCGTTTTGAATGATGGGCTGAACCTTTCTAGTGTTTGTGAGTAATTCTTCTCCTTAAATTGGGGTTTCAAAGTTCTTGAACGGAATTAACCTCTTTAAGAAAAGTGATAATTATTTTTCACGGTGTGGATTTTCTATCCAATTCTTGTTGTGCTCATATATTAGACATAGTATCAGTTTGGTGGTAGATCAAGGCCTTTGGTTTAGCCTTCAAATTTTGTATTTGCGTTTACTAAAAATTTACAATAATTTTTTCATTCAAATCAAATCGGATTTCGTTTGTTCCTGAACATAAGTACCTGTTCAATCGGTAAACTCTGTCATTCGTTCAAGCTTCTTACAATGCTTCAAGCTTTCATATTCAAGCATGTCTAGTGTGTCTAAAAACGTAGGATATTAGACTACCTACTCCATTTTACTGGAATTGTAAATTCTAGAGGTTCTTGGATTATTATAGAAGTAATTGATGTAGCATCATTTCATATCATTATTATAAGCTTTAGGTTAGGCTTTACGTATTCATATTCTACCTTATTTTTTATAGTGTTATTCAATGGAGGCTGCAGAAGTTCTATTGCATTGCAGTGAATTATCTTCTATTGCTTCTAATTGATCAATTTCAAGTAAACCCTATAATTTTATTACAAATGATAATATTTCAGTCTTTATTATTGAAGTAATTTAGATTTGAGGAAGTTAATGTTTATAAGTTACTGCAAACTAAATTTAATTGAGAATAGTCACCGTTGATGTTTAGTTATGAACGGCCTTTTATTCCATTGAATAATTTAGATCAATTTTCGTCTAGCTATTTAATTATTCTGTTGTTCATTTCTTTTCTTACAAATCATTCGTCCTATTGTCTCAGTGTTAGCTGGGTAGGTAAAGCATTGAGTCACCGATGTAGTAACTTAAGGTAGCCTATGTTTATTGACAATTATGCCTAAATCAGGTTAGCTTAGGCAATGGTACTGGGTAATGAGCGAGATCCATTCGGCCGTATTTGGCAGTGCTTGTTTGTCTGGTATTTATGGTATTTGCTCCATTGTTTCTTAAGAGTTCGTGCTCAGTTCAGGTTACTTCAACTCAAAAATCTCCAGTCTGTTCCTAACTCACTAGGGTCAATAGAGCTTTAAGAATTTATTCCCAATATTTTATGATTTCAACATAAATATAATTGAGGATATACGTTAGGGATCATGATGATTCGCATCAGAATTAAGACGTTTCATGGACGGGCAAAAATCTGGCTTATCTAAACTTTTTAAGATTATGTAAAATTTTATGGATGCAGGCATTTTCACATTATTTGTGGATTCATGGAATGTATTGGTTTTTATTGAAATTTGCTCGTGATACCTAATCTGTAGGCTGGCATCCTAGTATCCTTGCATAATATAAAAGATAATTGAATGATTTAAACTTTCGGGAGACCGAGCCGAACTTCTGACTGCGGTTGCGTTATTGAATGCTCCATCATTGAGTCACTGATGTAGTAACTTATAGCCTATGTTATTGAGAATTGGCGGCTAAATCAGGCATAATTGGACATCATTTCTAAGTGGATGTTGTATGTTCAATGAATAATTTGATTCCATCCTCCTCTGTAACCATTCAGCAGTGCTGTAGACGTTTAGAGTGGGCAATATGAAGAAGGTTTGTATCAAGAATTTATTCCCAATTGCGTCTAATATTTTGAAAATCAATATCGAAAAAGTTGAAATTCTTGTTAGGAAATTCAGCCTACGTACGTTAATTTATATTTTTTGAATTCTTGAAGTTTAGATATCTTTTTCGGTTAAAAAGCATCCATTGTCCTTTAAAATTATTAATAAACCGATCATGGCGAAATAGCAACTGTAATCAACTAGGCTGCGTAAATTATAGTACATAAGGAGCAGAAGAACTCTTAAATTTTTGTCGTCATTATACTTGGCACTTATCAAGAAATAACTTGCATCTGGTGAAACAGGCATAATATTTTGCGATCTTAACTTACCGATTATTTTTTTACAATCCACGGGGTCAATTTCATCAATATTTTACTGTGGTACCCATTCCATAGGAAATAACTGTGTGACTTATGTACAATTTAAATCATTATCATTTACTCTCGTTCACTGAGTGTTTTAAGTAAATCTTATCTTCAAGATGTTCTTTGTACCCTACTTGGATTTGGTATTGCAACTTGTTTGTTTGACAATGTCTCAACAGCCCATGAAGGGCCTATGCCTACTAGATGGTTGATAAATTCAGAACCCACAGTCCCCTCGAACCATCACTGACCGAGCCAAAGTCAACCCCCTCCCCTTCAGAGTGAAAAAATTGGCAATTCCTCCACAGACGGGCAACTGTCTAACGACAGCCTATCTCCCAAAGGAGGGACTTTCAACTTATGTTATTAAAAAGAACTATGACCTATGGTGGTGTTTTATCAAAAATTAACTTGAAACCTCAATTTTGCTATCTCATCTCTGGTTACGACGATTTCTTTTTATAGCCGGATACCCTTTCTGACGCTAACCCTCCTGTACTTTACGGGTTTGGGACTGGTCTAGCCCTTACTATTCCAATTGATTTATATTATTGGATACGAATTAATATTTCAAATACATTAGTTGGTACTCTATTTGGTGAAAAATTGTGCCACTTGAAATGCATGTGCATGTGTTTAATCTTTTATTGATTCTCCATTCAGTGATAGCCTTTTATGAACGTATTAATTTGTTCAAATGTTTTGAAGTATGGTATGACAGTATCTTTTCAATTTAACTATCAGTTCAAACAACTGTTTGAAGGAATGTTAGTATTGATACTGAAAATCAACTCTTGCATATTTCGTCTTTCAATGGAAGAGATATTTGGTTACTACACAACAAATTATAGCCTACGGTAAATCTGCCAAGCACTCGCATTATTCTTTTCAAACACTCTTGTCAACCTAGTACTTGAACACTGATATTGGTTCCAACTTATCGTCAACTTTGTTCAAAAGATGTTCTGTCGGTTCCTTAAGTAGGTTAATTATTGATTTGTTTGTCCTGGTGCAACCTGTTGTCTGTGGTTTGTTTAGTTGAAAGAGTGAAACATCTTTCCTTGTCTCTCCATCCTTCTTGTTGTTGTTCAACAACATGTACAGATTGGATTAGTAAAATAGAAGTGGTAATTTGACACTATCCAGATCAGAAACCTTAGCGCATTATTTATCATTTGAGTACCTACTCTCAACAGGTTTTGAATAGAAATTTCGGGTGTTATTTATTTTCAAATAATATTTATTTTTCTTATGTGATTCGGTTTGAAATATCTATTACAGTTCATCTATATTATTCTATATATTGTGGGAATTATTAGTAAGTGGCGGTTCCAGGGTGGCCAGTGGCAGCTGCCTCCCAGTTTTCATGGGAATTTTTCCAATTGTTTTTCTAGTTACACGCACATAATATAACTATTTAAGTAAATAATTTATGTAAACTGCAACTATAAACAATCATTTAATGTGTTTATAAAAATAGATATCTGTTGGTTGGAAGTTCTCATATGGACTTTCAAGTTTAATTGAAAATCTCACTTATGTTATAGTTTTGTGCCTCAGCCAAAGAAGCTGCTGATATCTTCTATGAAATTAAGGTTATTGAGTCCTCCAATCGTAATGAAGTGGAATCAGTCTAGCTGAATTTGATGATTTTGAAGTTGAAAATGTCTAATGCTTTGAAATTCCGGCTCCCGGCTTTATTTTGTACGGTCTTGAGGTTCAAAGTAAATAGTTTGGCAATAAGTTTTAATAATTATTGAATTAACTCAAATTTTTTCACATTACAGCCAGAGTGTTCCAGAAGGAATGCAATACTTTCCCGGGCTGTTTCTTTACACCAAGTAGAGGAAAAAGTCTCTGTGGGACATATATCACCAAAAAACGCTTTGTTACCGATTGAATAACAATGTCGAAAAATTTAAATTTCTCAAAAAATAATAATTTTTTTATTTTTTCACTGGCTTTATTCAGATTATAAAATTATTAATTCCCATGTGAAATCTGAGGAATTAATGACTGTTTATGAGGAGTTTTCAACTTGAATGGTTATTGAGATAAATAGAGCAAATATGCTACCATAATTTTTATTTTCAATATTGATAGAAGTTGAAGAGAATCAGAAGACATTCAAAGAGAACGTTGAATAGCGGTGACGGTAAATTTTACCTGAATCTGAGAAATCGCGATCAAAAGGAGACAAAACATCGAACAAGTGAAAAATTACTGTAAAGTCGCAATTTGGGATTTGATTGAATTTACTGTCGTAATTTGACACGAGAATAAATAATTTTATAACTTGAATTAAACCTCTCTAAAATCTAAACTTTCTGAAAATTTCAATTTCTCTCCATTGTTATCTCGGTAACAAAGCATTTTTTATAGTAATTCTATGTTCCATGGTAATTTTTTCTACTTGGTATATGGAAACAGCCTGAGAAGTATTGCGCATCCTTCTGAAACACTCTGTGTGCCGTAGTATGAAATTATTGGAATTAATTCAAATAGTCGTTAGTAGAAATTATTGCCAAATTATCTACTCTTGAACCTCAAGACTATATTTTTAAATAAAATAAGCTGCGTTTTCGCTGCATCAAGATTTTCAACCTAGCTCGAAAATAATCAAATTGAGTTAGACTATTATTTATTTTTGGTCAAGATATTTTTAATTTTTCTCAAGGAAAAGATGCTCTGGGAACTCTACTATCTGGGGTAGGGTTAAGGGCACCTACATACCCTTTTATAAACTCCAGTCCCCCTCCCCTAGAAAAATCACTCGTGAATTTGAGTCCTTGTCCCCCCCCCCCCCCCCCCCCAGTTTTTCGGGTCTTGAGCTGCTACTGATTTATTAGATCAATATGTATACATTTGACTTGGAAATATTTTGTATTTTTATTTTAACCACAGATTTACAAAACCGAGATACCGGTTTCGATTGCTACACCATTGTCAATCTTCTGGTTTGCCCGAAATGACAAGAGATTTATAATGGTATAGGCAAACGAAACCGGTATCTCGACACTCAATAAATCTGTGGTAAAACAATATCTTGTCTTTCTCTGGTATCTCTTATGAATCAGAAGATTAATAATGGTGTAGCAACCGAATCCGGTATCTCGATTTTTTAAATAATCTTGTGGTTTCATGCAATATCTTGTTTTTCCTTTGTGTATTTCAATAGGATAACTACCACTAACTCCACTACTACTCAACATACAAGGATTACAATTGGTGCACTTTGCTGGAAATTCATTATTTGCGCCCTTTCTCATCTTATTTGTTAGAATATACAATGAATGAATGTTGAACAAATGATGATTTCAGCAAGACTGATCTATTCCCCTACATTTTTCAAATTTAAAACCGTTAATAATTCTTGATCGATATTAAGAAGATTTTGATTATATTAATAGATCTCAGAAGAAGAAAATAATAAGTTGTAATCATTCAAAAAGAGATAATAAGAGATATTCAAAAAGTGATTTTGTAGCTTGTAGGTATTATGTTTTTATCAACTCTGATAACACTGCTTTACTTGGGGGAATGTTTGTAAACACTAGATATTGAGTTCTCATGAATTTTGTGTGGCTTCATCTTTACTGGCTGCAAAAATTCTAAGTTAGATTTTCAGCTTGTTGCTTTCTATGTTGATGCTGTTTTTAAACAGAAGCTTTAATTCATCTTCAAGATGTTCATTTTGCACGCCTGAATACAATCTTTTTACACATCGCTTGTGCTTATTCAAACGCACAAGTGATTTATGATCACCTTGAAGACGTTTTGTGAAACTATTGTGGTTTCTATTCAGCTAATTGAATTATTAAATTATCCCCACCATTGTGTGAGTAGCTTTCATCTTTCAATACCACTATGCTGATATTTTTCGTTTCTCTTATGAAAATTATCTTTTTTTAGGCAACTTATATAAAATATGTTATGAAATATAAAAAGCTAATTCCTTTCACCCTTTCACCAAATTCAAGAAATCCCGTCGAACTTAGATCCATACATTGTTCACTAGCTATGCTTTGCACATTTTAAATAAAATCTTGATGTCGTCTTTAGTGTGTTATTACAAAATAGCATTAAATATGGAAATGATGTAGAAAATATTTGAAGGTATCCATCCTGTAATTACATTCTGATTTCTCAAACGTTGATATCGAAAAAAATTATGGATGATAGTTTGATTGAAATATTCCTGCAAAATTCATACAGTAGCCATAATAATAAAACGTTTCAATTTGAAATGTGAGAGATGCACCTCTTACATATTTATAGATTTTTAAAAGCTCTTCGTGATCTACTCTAATAATGATATTATCGATGGTTCAAAGTAAATTCTCTGTTTACAAGTGGCATTATGGTACATTATAATAATTAACTTATATGATCCAGGTTTGAATGCGGCTTGCTGTTGATGAACATAACTAACAACATTCCTCATATACAGGCATTTTAATAGAAAGTTTAGTTCCTAGGTGAAAAGTATTGTACAACAATAGTATATATGTATCATTGTTTGTAACACGTTTTTTTTAGAATACAAATTTTGAGCCATTACTCTAATAGTTCTAAAGCCATTCCACTTGTTTGTCGGGAACTTCTTGTTGTATTTGGTCGGGTGTAAATGTACCTCGAAATTCTAGTCAAATTTAGCTTCATTCATTATCTTGTTGAATGGTTGTGAAAGTGATATTGTGGTAGTAGTCAAATTGTCAAAAGTCAAATATTGCCAAACCATTGATCTATTAGGAAAACGAGTTAACGGTTTCGTTTGCTACACCATTATCAATCTAAAATGGTAAATTAAAACTTACCAGAAATCTATAATGGTGTAGCTACCGGTATCTCAAGTTTCTAATAAATCTGTGGTTTGACAATATCTTGTCTTTTAATTATAATTCATTACATGCAGATCAAATGTTCAAATGAAATATTTTTCTTCTGTTGTAGGTTTGTTGATCAGATCTCATGAAGTGTGGAGTGGAGTTGGGTGATCAGTGGAAGGGGAAGGGGGCGGTGGTCAGTGGACGACAGTTGGATTGGCAGGGCGAGTTCAAGCAGCATGAATCTGCCGAGCCGGGCTCGCGTCTACTGCGACGTCAACTCTCACAAACCACGAGAGTACTGGGACTATGAAGCTTATGCTGTCGACTGGGGTCAGTTCTCATTATTATTCATAGTCAATCAAAAATCACTCGACACTATGTAGCTCTCGCGGATTACAAAAAATATATTTGTATGGCTTTTAACGATCGGGAGAACCTTACGGTTGTGCTCCACCTCGCCACTGTGTACTTGGCCAAATACTGACCACCCATCCACAGTGGATTATAAAGTTGTTCGGCGAATTCAATATTGAACAAATAAGCCTACATCGGATTAGAAATGATAAGACTTGGCTTGAGTATTTTATCTCATTTAAATTGAACAACATTTTAGGCTATAAAGTTAATGCTCACATATTCATTTCTTGTCGGCTTATTTATTTATTGGTACATATACACATTTGAGTGCTACAGGCATAGCCCAAATGCACTCATGAATTGAATTACATCATTTAGAATGTAAGATATACAATATCAATACAACTAACACGTAAAAACATTGGAAAATTTAAAAGAATATAAATATAGTGAAATGAAAATAGGTTATGGAAATGCTGATACTAAACAAAAAAAAAGGAGAAAAAGAGAGGAGAGAGTGAGAGAGCTGAATAGAAATACGATAACTCCTGAATAAATACAATAGAGTAACATCAGGGGAAAGAGGTTTTATACCCATTTTATAACAATATCTACATCCAATCAACGTGCAAGTTCAACAACCAACACATCGTATGCCTTGTAATGAATTCCACCTGCATAAATCCCTCATTATTAAGAGTTGAAAAAATAATTCGACTTCCTTTTCAAGGCAGGCTTTGTAATGGTGAAGAGATCAACCTATCCATCTAACCGGAGGAATTCCCTTGGAATTCTATTCATAGGTGAATAATAATGAGCAACCGTGAGGGACCTTTTAATGGAAAATTTCTGTCTGTTTCTATTATTGAAGGCAGGAACCCAAAAATTCAGTTTTGCCAACAGATTGGGACAGTTCACCCTACCAGTCACAAGATTGAATAGGAACAATAGGAGAATAGGAGCATGACAGTTCCCTACGCCTGGACTCCAAAACTGAATGATTGAACATGCATCTTAAGCTTTCTGTAGGGAATCCCATAGGACATAAACGATTATGTCTTCTTGTATAGATGAGTCTCAAGAATTTATTTTGTATTTTTTCGATTTCAATTGTGAGGCCTCTGGAATCTAATTTCATTAGGTTGATGAATGTGCACCTCACCTGGATGTGAATTATTGAGGATGTTTCAGTCGATGTTGATGCCAATGATTCAGTCAATGACGATGTCACTAGTTCAGTAGTTGAAATGTACTGAAGAGGACATATCCGAATTGATGGTCGCTCCCATTTCTTCCAATGTGTTTGTTCATTACAGCTGATACATCCATGTCGATCTCGACTGAATTAGTGGCATCGACATAATATACTGAACTATATTATGATGCTTGAAATACTTCAACTATGCTTTTAAATGCTTTAAAAACAGCTTTCAAATGCGTTCAAATGCTTTTAAAACAGCTTGTTTTTAATATGGCGGTGATCAATGCATCGTTGCAAATGTCTTGTGTCAAGGAACTTTCTTTTTTGTATGATTAATATCATTAATACCTATTATTTCAAAGCTTAAAAATAGTAGTCTCTTTTTATCTCTAAATATAAAAGCGAAATGGCTACTGATTCATTCATTCATCACCAGAACTAAAAATCCGAACTGAGTCACCGAATGCGTTCAAATTTGGCAGGCATATTCAGTTGAACGTTTAGACGCGCGCTAAGAACGGATTTTAAAAACTTTTCAGGGATACGCTAAATATTTGAGTGTTTCTATAGTTTTTCGGCGTCTTCTTAATTTTTTCGAGAACCAATCGGTAGAAAATGTTGATATTCGGTGGGCAGGTTCAAATAAGGTCTAGAAATGTGTTGAAATATTTTTGAAATCCGTTCAAGATTATGCCAGTAATCAGGTTTTCAAAATTGTAGATGTGTTGCGGGTTGCATATCTTCCACCTTGATGCGACCAATCCTTAGTGTAAATTCAATGGTTCAGCGAGATTATATGGGGTAATTTAGAAGATATTGAATCAAGTTTCAAACTATGTCTGATATACTTCCCAAGGTTACGCTCGATATTAGCGTTTTACTATTTTTCGGAATTTTTCCTAGATTTTCCGAGAACAAATTGGCAGAAAATGTTGAAATTTGGTAAACAGGTCCAGATAAGATCAAAATGCTGTGTTCAATAAATTTCTAATTCCTTCTGAACGGAATTCGCAGGCGAGCAAAGCGAGCCTGTTTGTCTCAGCTGACACTGGCAGAGGTTTTGCAGGCGAGCGAAGCGAGCCTGTTTGACTCACTTACACTGCCGATAATGGCGGGGGTCCAGGGGCGAAGCCCCTAGCTAGGCGAAAAAGGCGAGCGAAGCGAGCCTGCCGGCTTGTGTCTGTATAAGTACAATTCCTTAAAAAATCAGCACTTCACCTAGCTACTCTTCATGCTTCATTTCATCTGCAGTATCAACATTAGGCTACTTGAAGCCATAATTTTTTTAAATCATGAATTATTGATTTTTTCTGTGGCCTTCTTATATTAACCAATGGTTTGTTGTGTCCAAATGACTATACCTTTTTGAAATGTGTTTATTCTAATCTTCATGCTAAAAATTTGATTTCTTTCTTCTAGGCAACAAGACGACTACCAATTAGTTAGAAAACTTGGCAGAGGCAAATACAGTGAAGTGTTCGAAGCCATAAATGTAACAAGTAATGAAAAATGTGTAGTAAAAATATTGAAGGTAAGTTTCCTATTTGAAAAAATATTACAATATAATTCAGCATTTATTATACTGAACTTGATTCTGATTATCAACATAGTCATTTTTATCAACGTTATGTATTTTTTCAACATCTTCTATGGAACATATTCATTTAGACAATATTGTGCAAATGTAATCATCGTAATGTGAGTAATTGCATAAAATAATTTTGTATTAAGCCTAATTTATTCCTAATAGAATAAAGTATTTCTATCAGAGGAAGACTTGCTGCTAGGCCAATTATTATCAAGTGATTCTCAATAAATAAAGTTTCATGATTGTTGTTTTTAATGATTTTCATCTCAGTTTCAATTTTAGAATAAGCTACTTCAATAATGTATGGGAATTATGATTTAGTTATTTGCAATGGAACGGCAATATATTTAGTCGTCATTATTCAGTGGCAATTTTAACAACAAAAATTTAAATGTTATTGAATCAATATTTTTATTTGGCCTTACCTTACATTGTACTTGTGTCTATAAATTGCATTGATTACTTGACCAATCTTCTATTTCTCTTGAATTAACAGCCGGTGAAGAAAAAGAAAATCAAGCGAGAGATAAAAATTTTAGAGAACCTGAGAGGTGGTATGAATATAATAACGTTACAAGCGGTTGTGAAGGATCCAGTGTCGAGAACGCCGGCGCTCATTTTCGAGCATGTCAACAACACCGACTTCAAACAACTGTATCAAACGTTGAACGACTACGACATTCGATACTATCTCTACGAGCTACTCAAGGTAAATTGATAGTTTTATTATTTTATTCTTGTCTTACTATTTTTAATGCGTTACTCTTTGTGGATGATGACAGTATGATTTGAACTGCTATGATTTATGGTAATAATTTGGCTAGTTGGAAGTCCTAGGAATTATTTTCAAATCTTGATATCACAATGATTTTCCAACCATTGACTTACTAAAAATTGTATAATTTCTATGGAAAACATTTTTAAAGTTCGTGCATACTTGAGATATACAATACCCGTGAAATTGTGAAGGGTTGTCATCTTAGCTTGGGCAAACTAGGTGTCGAATTCATTGAATGTTTTTTCAACTTTTTTACTCTTAATGTCTCAAAATAGTGAGGGCTATTGTTTTTTCGATCTCCATCATCATTATTATGGTTTTGCATTATGATATTATCAGATAAGTTGGCTGCTTTTTATTGAGTATTTTGTATTCGATTGCTCAAACTGATAACTTTGGTCAGGAAGGAGTATGAGTAACAATTTTACTGTAATTATAATTGAAAAAGGTATTCTTAATTCGAGATTAGTTGTTTATTTTATATATAGATTTGTAAAGTAGTTTAATCACATTACATTCTTTTCTCGTATTGAAGTATAGACTACTGTCGATTGTAGTATTTTCAAATTTGAACCCCCTATATTCGTAATTATCTAATGAGATTCTAATTTGTCGCAGGCGCTAGATTACTGTCACAGTATGGGCATCATGCATAGAGATGTGAAACCTCACAATGTGATGATCGATCATGAGAACAGAAAGCTGCGGCTAATTGATTGGGGTTTGGCCGAATTCTACCATCCTGGTCAAGAGTACAACGTTCGTGTAGCCTCGCGGTATTTCAAGGGACCTGAACTCCTGGTAGATTATCAGGTAAATATGACATTCCATATGCATCTGTTCATTTGTTTGTGATAAATTTCCAATCTTGATGTTGAAACTATAGAGTCATTTAATAGAATAATTATGCTGAATGCGCATTGGGAGGCATTATTCATGTGTGGAGTAATATTATGTCAACTGATTTTCAGTCATATAATACATATTATCCCTTCTGGCTACAGCACTTACTTCAAGTGCCTATTTAATCGCATATTCGCTATGAGCATCTACTGTGCTGGGCTCTGGTGGATTATCGATAGTGATGTAAAATACCCAGGTATTTAAAACTCGGGGAAATACCTAGGGTATTTAACCCAGGTAAATACCCAAAATTCATAAATACCCGGGTATATTGGGTATTTATTAATTCATTGATGTTTGTACCCCTGAATATGTTATTATTGGCATTGATGATATATTGGCATAGTAATAGTATTGTTATAATATTATAAAAACTTATTTGCTATTTTCAATGACTTTATATAGTTTTTTTAAGTATTACTTGAAGTTTCGAATGAATAGGATTCTTCATGAAAAAACTGGGTAAATAAGATTAGACAAACTCTGCAGGAGTTTTATGTATATATTTCTACTCTAAACTATAGGCTACTAAATAAAAATAATAAATTAGAAGAAAATTAAAACCAATAGTTACAAACTTGAAAATCTCACGAAGCTTATTAAGGTTATTTAATAACAAAAATAAGAAACTAACTCTTGGAAAATGTTTTTGAGAATTTTTTTGTCAAGAAAAACCTATGGAAGTTCTATGCATATTTTTATGTATCTACTTGAAATTGTAATAAATCTGTAATTTTAATTGAATCATGAATTAAAATTCTGTAGATGGAAACAAATGATATTGAAATATTTTTTAAGGCTGATGAAGTACATAAAAATGGATCAAACTCAAACATTTAACTTGAAATGAAATTAATTCATTGGGAAATTTATTTTATCAACTTTCTAAAAATGAGAGGCCTATTGGCATAGATTGGGATAGAGCACGTGTATTTTAGATTGTAAGAAATGTTTTTCAGGTGTCCTGGATGTAGGCTTTTCATGAAAAAGATTCCTGAATAATATCCTCACGTTAAAATTTCGCTAAATATTTTCCTGATGAAGTAGATCTTTTCTGTTCTCTTGGGAATATTTAGCCTAAATAATACTTAGTATAGTCTGTCCAAGCGAAGAAGAAATTCTGGCAAGATGAGAAAATGACTCCAGCTCCAGAAATATTAGTTTAAAAATTATAAATTTGGTTTCAAATTATAGGAAACATTCTTATCTACAATTTGAGACCAAATTTATCATCTTCAAACTGATATTTCTGGAGCTGGAGTCATTTTCTCATCTTGCCAGAATGTCTTCTTTGCTTATACAGACTATACGGTATCATAAAAAAATCTCAATAAAAAACTGAGTAAATAATCTGTTTTTTGTTTTTCCAATCACATAAAGAACGTGTAATTCTGTCCATAAATAACGGTGCTATCTGCTCCAAAAGATTGATAAAAATTACATTGTTCTTATGGGGCATGATTTTGCCATTCGGCAGTTGGCCGTCCACTACCATCCACCCTTAATCAGTTTCGCTCGTATCAATGGCATAATGTAATACTTTCTCAACGAAATCGTCAATGGAGTCAATCTTTATCAATGAAATCATGACAACACCACATTAGAAAAATAGTGAACATGCTTCTATTGTTATTTCGTTTTATTATGATTTTTCCCTAGAAAATGGATTGCAAGTGAAAAGTGATACATACTAGGCCAAATTTCCCTCTCTTTGAACGCTAAATAATAGTTATTAATAAAAAAAAATTCTTGTCATTTTCAATAAGATTTAACAACACAGAAACAAATGAAATCATAAATATCCAGTACCCGGGTATTTATGTCAATGATGCTCGGAAGTTAAATGCTATTTGTCACCATATAAAACATTTTTCTTTGCATTTTGACATCATTTCACTATCATTGAAGGCGTTTGAATGCAAAAAGACAACTAAATCTTTTCTAAATTCAATAAAAATGATAAATACCCAGTTTTTGTACCTACCCGCTGGGTATTTACCCGACCCACATCACTAATTATCGAGTGTACTTTTCTGTGGGGTTTAACATACAAAGCATAGCGCTAAATGGGAAAAACGCATTTATAATTAAAGTGGAATTATTTACTGCTTCATGCATTTCTCATTAATTAGAACATGATATTTAGGATAGGAATGTTAGTTATTAATAGTATTATAGCTCATTATAATAGAAAAATCCTAGTTTTCAAGTATTTGAGAGCAGACAACCGCTAACAGATGTATTGAGACAAAAAGTTTGAGATAACAGCTGATAAGTTATCTTACATGAAAATGGAAAATTGGCGCAAGCTCACATTTATTTGAAAAATTGAATGATATGAATATTCTTTATTAAAAAATAATTGATAGATTTTTTCCGTTGATAGTAACAGCTTATTAGATTAACTAAAATAAAAACGATTTATGTACATTACCTAATGTACAGGTTAGAATGGAGCACTCCATGGTCCTACTTGATCGTGAAATTCTTTTGCACGTAAACAAAACAATTAGGTTAGCTTCACCTATCAATACTTATTCAATGCAGTAAACCATTCTCTTTGCTGATAAAACTAATTTTTGGGAATTGGAAAAGTGTAGAACTTGAAATTTCCATTGCTTGTTTTATTTTCACAATCCGGAACACCACAAATTCTCCAGGACATTATTTTAGGTTTAGTCCTATCTTCTCTAATGTAAATCCCCGCAATTTTTCGCCGAAATGATCCGCCAATAGCGCCTTGGTCGCCAAAAAATCCCTTCCACCCACTTGCACACAGCAAATAGGCGGAAAAGAGCATACTTTTCTTGCCGATGAGAAGAGTAAAATTGCGATAAATGTTGCTGATGGTGTATTTTACATATTTTTGTGTATAACACCCCTAACAATTTTCTGTTCCTTTTAATCAGAAAATCAGCGCATTTTCCTACTGTTTCCTCGTGATAAATTCTCTATTAGACCATGAGATTTGCTTTTGGAAACTTAATCTTTGCTTGAAATAATATTACCTTACCCTTTGAATATGCTGTAACATTCTGTAATCCATATTTGATATTTTTATTTATCATTTTTTGCTTCTTTCCCTATTGTACCTCACATTTGTTTGTATTTGATAGTGAATTATTTGTAGCCTAATTTATTTGACTTTTGCAGATGTACGATTACTCGCTAGACATGTGGTCACTTGGTTGTATGCTTGCAAGCATGATCTTTAGGAAAGAACCGTTTTTTCATGGACACGATAACTATGATCAATTGGTTCGCATTGCTAAAGTGTTGGGAACAGAAGAACTCTACGAATATTTAGACAAATATCACATGGACCTTGATCCAAGGTTTTCAGATATCTTAGGGAGGTGAGTATTCTATATTATTCTGAACGTTTTTCAACTGAATCCTACCAATTATTCATTCTACATTCAAGTAATAACTTTTCCCTTGTAGTTTAATACAGTATTAAATTGCATCTAAATACGAGGTATGGCTATTGAATAACGGGACTGGCGCTGCAGTGGAACAAGTGCGCATGCGCCAGCCAACAATGACCAACAGCTGTGTAGTTTGAGACTTCCTCTTCAGAATGCAGCTAGTCTCGTTTCTGTAGGCGACATCGTTGTATCATAACCTTCATTTATGTGAGTGTTGTTATTTTGTTTTGCCGGATTATGGCAAATTACGATTGAACAACAAGCAGCTCGTAAAAATGTTTGTGCTGACACTTTGAATGCCATTGAAATTGACCAAAATTTATTGGAAAGAATACTAAAATGTGATGAATCGTGGTTTTCCACTTATGAACCGGGAACGAAGCGATAATCCATGCATTGGAAGACCCTAACTTCACCAAGAGCCAAAAAGCAAGAATGGGCAAGTGAAAATGATGATTGTTTTGTCGAAATTCGTGGGATTGTGTACCTTCCCTGGGTTCCTGAAGGTCAAACAATCAATATTAATATCTTGAGGTAACTACGTGAAAAAGTAAGAAGAAAACGTCCCGAAATGTGGAAGGACAAATCATAGATTGCTCATTCCGCGTTATCTGTCAAGCGGTTCCTGACCAAGTACAGCATCCCAGTGTTGGAACATTTACCTTACTCGCCAGACCTAGTACCTGCGACTTTTATCTTTTCCCTAAGATCAATCTGCATTGAAAGGTGCGAGATTTGAATCCGTAGAAGCTGTTGATGAAAAAGCGACAAGGCTGCTGAAGAGAGCGGAAAGGCTCCTGACAGAAGATGGCTTTCAGCATTGTTTCCAACAATGGAAACTTCGTATGGAGCGTTGCAGGGATAGAGAAGGGGTGTATAATGAAGGTGATAATAAGTAATTATGTTTAAAATTAAAATACATTTTTTTACAATATCAGTCAAGTTATTTAATAGCCATACCTCGTATTGCTTTAAATATTTAAAATACACTTATTTAGGTAGCTGATCGTAAAAATGTTTTTGGTTTTACCAACTGTGGTTTTTAGAAGATTATTCTTCGATACTAGTTTGAAGTAAAATCAGTATAATCTGAATCATTATTCAACAATGCTTCTCACTAGTGATATCGGTTAAACTCAATTGTTTTTGTAGTACTAGGCACTTCCTGTATATTGATCACAATATTGATGAATTCTCTGAATCAAATCTACTTTCATCAGCGTTTAAGATTTATTATAAATAATATGAGATTGTTTATACCTATTTCAGACATTCACGGAAAAGGTGGGAGAGATTTGTACATAGTGAAAACCAGCATCTTGTCACCCCAGAGGCTCTTGACTTTTTGGATAAACTATTACGATACGATCACTACGAACGTCTCACTGCTCGTGAGGCCATGGATCATCCATACTTCTGTAAGTTGTCATTTGTCTTAGAATTTATAATACCTCTCTTGATCCCATAGCAATTTATTAGGAAATATACATTTCAAATAATAAAACGAGTGCTAATGAGTATCTAAAGCTATGGAATATAATGAGTAAAGAATATTCTCATAAATTGGTTTAATAATTAGCGATTGAGGAAATAATTATTTGTGTCTTGTGTTAAATTAATTTCCTACTATATTTTTATTCAACTCCACCCCATTATCTTGACGAAAAATCGAGTTCAATATTGAGCATGGATTTACTAGTCTTTACATGTTCTGCTTGACTTTCACAAGTTTTAAAACAATGAATAAAATAATCGTCAAATATTCTTCTATTGATTGAATCTTTGCGTGGGTGAAGGGTAGGTCAAGCATGTCTTGTAACGTATGGATTGGTCTTGATAATCATTAGTTATGTTTTCCAAACAACAAGGGTATTCGTGTTGAAAATAATGAATTTCTCAATGTACAATGCGATCAAAAATGTTAATATTCCCATCGAGGTTTATTTTATTCATGTATGTTATATTAAGTGTTTAGTTAATGTATGTTACAGTATTTTCATTTTTTAAGTGAGCGATTTATTAGCAGCTATAGTCGTCCACAGATCATTGGAATGACCAAGGACAACCAATTCTTCTGACACCACTCCCTGTTTCTCCCTCCGGTGATGCTGCTTTGTACTTAGGGGGAGCTAGTAGGAGAGTGTGTGTGAGAGAGAAGGAGTGATGTTTTGTTTTGACAACAGTGGCAACAGGGCTCAGCAATTCCGTGACCTTGGTCATTCCAATGATCTGTGGTCGACTATAGTTGTAGTTTTGTAGAGCAAAGAAGACATCACTTCAAAGTGATAGCTGTTCAATGCTGCCAGCAGTCGAAATGAAAATATTCTCACTCTTACCATTTGTCTCCCATCACTTCTCATTAGCGGTATATTGGCAATAGAATTAATTTTACACTGAAATAGATCTGCGCATGCGTAGTTATACTCGCTTCAATCAGCCATTTCGAAGGAATGTCGTTTGCTCGACAAGACTGTACTCTATCTACTTGGTCCACTTGATAAGTGAATCTACTAAAAACACGTCAGGTCTAGGAAATTGATCATAAAAGGTTTATTTATTATTTAGCCAATAACTGTACGAATAGTACGATGAAAATACGCTCGTACAATGCTTACATCAAAGTCAATTGACCGCACTGTTTATTCGATCAATGATCAAACTCTGAAGTATCCTGTTATTGCTTTTTCACTTGAGGTTGATTTTGCGTGTTGCAGATCCAGTTGTGAAGGAGCAGAACCGGCTGAACATCGTATCCTCGTCGCCTACTCCCATAGCAGGCCCAGTGCCTGCAGGTGAGTAGCATGCCAGGTACGCATGTCCACCATCATTTCCACCTCTTTTCTTTCTCTCTTTCTTTCTTCATTCATCTAACCTCCTAATCCAAAATTATTATTATTATTATTATCATGCCAAACTGTAAGGCTCTTATTAAATTTATTTGGAATAACCTTATTCCTCTCAGTGTCTCAACTATTACTAAGAATATAATGAAGCTTGTTAACTAGAGGTAACTTGGATAAAATTTTAGTTTGTTGGGATTCTTTCAGTAATTTATTAGAATGTTGTCAACCCAACTGACAATTTTCTAGTTACGTGAACATAGTTCCATGCTGAAACTTACCTATAGAATTTTAAAATTTCTAGTTTCTTGATGGTACTGTATTTTGTTATTGATTCCAGTTTGAGATATTTGACTTGTTACAATTTGCTGTGCGATTAGAAATAATTATCATGTGTTCGTAAAATTTTGAACTATTAAGAATCTCAATTAACTTAGCTCCGGTACAAATTCTTTATGATTTCTTTATTTTATCCTCAATTGTCAACTTTTTTTAACTCCATTCATATTATCAAAAAACTTTCATGGAAATGAGGTTGAATATGAATATAATAAAATGAAAATTTTTATATATCAGTGAATTATTTCCAGTGAGCCTAAGAACACATTCGAATAGGCAAGTTTATGATGTGATGATGGATGAAGAATTTCACTAAATGTCCACTATAACTAAATATCTATTAATATCTCTTCAATATTGAACCATTTCTAACGATTTTTAATCGGTTTTGGATTAAATCATAGTAATATTCTTCTAAGAAACTTGATCACTTATTGAGACTGAAGAAATACATTATATTTCTTATATGTTTAAAATGCATTATCTATGATGATTATCAATATTATCCCTTAATATTGAATATGAATATTAGGCCTAGAACATTTATACAATCTACAGAAACTTGTATGTAAACAACAAGAGCTCAGTTTGATATCCATTGTATCATAATATAATAAAGTTATAGTAGATGGTGATGAACAAATACATGATAGTGATTCATTGTAATTATTCTCATGATTTTTATCCTTAAAATTTCAAATAACTTTCAAGACATGAATTTATTTGTTTGTTTTCTCATTCAACAATAACTTGAATGGATTGAACTCAATTTTTCTCTGTTGAATTGATTTCGTTCATTCATTTTACATAAGCAAATTATGTATGTTTCGTTTGGTCTCCAATTCATTGTGGGTGATGTTTATGTTGTATGTTTGTTGTTGCCAGTGTGTTTCCAATACACAGCATGGTGTGTTTCGGCTGCCATTTTGGGACAGTGGAGTCGAGTCAGCACCGCATGATTAATTTATTGTTTCTGAAGAGAAATTTCTCAAAATCTTTGCTTTCCATCCCATTTTTTCAAATTTTGGAGTTCTCAAGAGTGGGTGGTAGTGGACGGCAAACTGCCGAACGGCAAAATCAAGCCCCATAAGAACAATGTAATTTTTATCAATCTCTTGGAGCGGATATTGCCTCTATTTATGGACAGAATTTCACGTTCTTTATGTCATTGGAAAGAGAATTTAATTTTCCAGGGGCGTTACTTTTTACTTTTTCGATTTTTAGCTTATTTTAATAATTATCGTATAATTAATTAACTAAAAAAGTGTTGAACTGTAATTATTGAAATGAACTAAAAATCGAAAAAGTAAAAAGTAACGCCCCTGGAGAATTAAATTCTCTTTCCAATGACATAAAGAACGTGAAATTCTGTCCATAAATAGAGGCAATATCCGCTCCAAGAGATTGATAAAAATTACATTGTTGTTATGGGGCTTGATTTTGCCGTTCGGCAGTTTTCCGTCCACTACCACCCACTCTCAATAAAGCTGTTCCTGCCCTTATCTTTATAATAATTCTTACATAGCAGTTGTAAATAGATATCGCATCACAAAACCCTATTAGAGAGGTGACTAGATATTGCAAGACAGTGTTGTCTGCTCAGGCATGACCAATTTGACAAGTTATGGACATTGTTGAAAAAGGCTCGATTATGTTGGCTTACTTTTATCCATTTTTCAATTATCCAACCATTTACTACCATTTCACTAATGTTAGTAAAACTTTATATTTTTATATTGTAATACTTTGTTCTACAGAACAGTGTTTCATTTTCTTCTAATTAACATTTTATATTATAACATTATAGGCAGATTAATGAATTTTCTACTTATAAAGTTTTTAATATTGATTTATACAAGTTTTACATACATTGCTCCATCAGTATTATTTTATTCTCAAAGATTAACTCTAGATCGATTATATTACTTGACAATAGTCATGCTTCTAGGCTTGATGCAGTGAAATTGGCATTGGGCATGACAATCTGCGAGTCAATTCGAATAGAACCCTCACTGCAGAACGAGGCTACTATAATAATATTATTAGTATACAGTATAAACTAGTTTATTTTTGCTTATTTTAAAGTACTTGCTCTTACCATTCTAGTACATAACAAACTCTACTATGCAGATCAATGAGTAGTATTTGTTTTCAGTTACATCATAGTTAGTTGTTCTGTACACTATGCTCATTGCTTTACTCTGATCGGTTAATTTGAATTGTAACGTATTTTTTCAATTATTATTATAACTTGACCTTGATATTTACAAACTTATTGACGATGCTCAATATCAACTGTCATCTAATAGTTTATTTGTTGATATTTCTAAATACAGAATATAAAGATTGTCATTCGGTAATTTGTATTATTTCTATCAGTAACTCTTCTCAATTTATCACTTGAACCCCCCGCAAAACAAAAAACAAAGCATAGTTTTACTTATCATGTTTTAAAATTTACTAGATAAATGAAAATATTTATTACTTTAATCCTGAAATTCATCCTAAGTTTCATAGAACATCTTTGGTAAACCTTTTATTATAATTTTGATAAATAGTGTACAATTTTGAATACTCATTTTCTTTTATGGCTGCTGTATTTTTTTGAAACTTTAAATAAATTACAATCAGAGTACCCTTTTAAAAATGTTTGATTTGACTAACCCAACAACTGGCAGCACCATGAAAAACGCCCCATTCTAAGATTCTTATAAGGCATAACTAGCTCGGTCAAACACAAGACACGACAGTTCTTCATATCAGCTTCACATTCGCTAGACTAGACCGAACGCTAGACTATGTTCTTGCCGTCAGGTTTTGTGTCTAAGCTCTGCTGTGTCGAACCTCACCTTATCTTGTTATTGGTCTTGCTAAAGCTTGTTTTTCCAAATTCGTTCAAAATAAGGGCACTAGATGCTTGATCCATTTAAAAAAATAGTATTGTTGTTTGAACATACTTGAGTTGTTGTTAATTATTGTTTTGTCTTGTTTGCACAGCGGGAACAGCAGCAGTGAGTAGCAATTCTGGTCTTGGTCAAACCGCACCCAGTGTAGGAGTGATCGCAACCGCTGGTGCACCCCAATAAACGAACGAACTGTCTATTGTTTATTCCAATTAATTGGATAGTGTTGTTTGCAGCAGACTCGCTTCATATGTATGTATGTACGTCCACCTTTCGAAATAACGGTAGGCCTCCTCTGCGAACACAAATTTTGTAATGGACTTGAACTGTTGATGCATTATATTGTATATTTAAGACGTCTATTAAGCGTATTATATAAACTTTTAATATGGTCTTAGGAATTCATTAAGCATAAAAAATATTGGAAACGAAAATCCGTTGTGTGTTGAATTCATTGGATAACTGGCAGCCTATTTGTTGAAGACCATTATAAAACATTCTTACTTTATTATAATGGACATATTATAATGTAAGAGAAAAAAATGACAAAATTATTAAACTTATCCTTGACTGAATATGCATTATTATTCTTAATTATTGCATTGGTTTCATGAGTGATATTTTCAACCTATCAAGTTTAGTTGGATGTTTCCTTGCACATCAGTAAATGATTGCCTAGGAGTATTTGTGTCTCAACAAAAAGACTAGATTTTGCTCAGGTTCAATATAATTCATAATATTTCTTTTTTAGTTAACGATTCAAAATGAGTGAAATCCAGTGCCCCATTTTCAATTTTACCGTCTCATGTCCACCAATTATTTCAAGTTGTTACTAGATTAAATATGATGAAATTGTTGACATTGATCTGCTGTAAATTGCTAAACAAATCCTATTTCGAAATAAACTTCTTCTAACGATGGAAGTTCATGTAAAACCGTAACTGGGATAGAGTAGAAACTTCGTAATTTAATTATTGTACCATCACTTTGTTTAAACTCCATTCATTTCCCTCTACTTTCCTCACATCTCGATGCTCATCAGATATTGATTATTGAACTGTTGAATAGGAGATCTGTGTTTCTCAATGTATTTGATTAAGGGAACTGTAAATCATTGAAGTGCATCTTTTTGTATTATTAAAATTATAGCTCATAATTTACAATTCCTGAAATATGAATGTTTAGCATAGTGTATCACATTAATGTTAGCTGTGATATGAAACAATAAACTGCTAATCTGTTATCTCTACGTGTACCGTATACAAAATGTTTTTTATGAAGAGATATTATCCTTGGTTTTAAAAATTATGTGAATCTTGAATATCATGAAGAAAAAAAACTTTTTTATGAAGAACATAATCCAATTTTGTTCTTCATTTGCATTTGGCAATAATAGATAACACGATATTTTCAAGCCACTGATTTATTAAAAATCGAGATACCGGTTTCGGTTGCTTCACCATTAATTATCTCTGGTAAACTCAGTTTTACCAGAAACCGGTATCTCTATTTTTCTAGTGAATCAGTGGTTTGACAATAACTTGTCTTTTCATTGAATATGTATAACTACTACAATATCACCCTCACGACTACTCAACAAATTGAGTCAAGAAACAAGTCAAGCTGTGAAAGCGTTGAACCACAGTAATTATTGGGATATCTTCAAATTGTTCAATTAAAAATTGAAACATAGAGAAAGTCATTGTCTTGGGATAGATTTGGTCAGTCTGGTTACTCCTTCAAATTACCCCATTTATTGCTTGGTCGACTTACTTGATCATCGTCCATTAATGTTTGCTCCGAAACATTATTTTGATTTCACGTTGAAAAATTCTTAATCATTCTCACAAATAATGTCAATATATACCATTATATTCTTATAGTACAAATTATTTATTGGGAGATTTACTAAAAGAGCAGTGCTACGGAATCTTATAGAATTTATTGGAAATTAGATAATTCAATGTATTGAGTCCAGTCATTTCCTTCACGATTTCGAATACAATTATATGAATCGATTAATTAGGTGGGTCGTTGAAAATATAGAATTGTATTTTAATTGTCTTCAAACCTTACTATTTCTTTTCACATTATTAATTTATTCTGACAAGAGTTGTATCTAATAATTTCATGCTATTCTTTAGTTTTTTTTTATTTATTTCATGTGAGAAGTCACTGTTATTGTTAATCAAGTATAAACTATAATGCAATCCTTTCTTGATAGATCTGGGTTTCTTTCGCAAGCTTCATGATAACAAATATCTATGATATAATGATCGTAGAAATAATTTGAATGAATTATCCACTTTTTTAATTATTTTGTAATTTTGGCTTTTTAAACTTCCTAATATTATGTTCAACTTCATGTACTGCAAGTAACCAACCATTACGTTCTATTTATAAACACTTGAATAATCAACATAGTTTTTATTTTGTATTTTTTGAACCGTTATTGTTAGAATCAGCTTCAATTTATACTGTATTTGTACATAATCATGTTCCATGTAAACAATATTTCAGTCTATTGAGCATTGCAGAAGTCTAGAATGAAAACCTTTATCTTTTGTAACCCTCAATAAATCTTTTGTTCATTCAATGATCTATGTTTCTCATGAATAACTGTACTTTATTAAATATCTCCTATTTTACCAATTGATTTCCAATGTTAAATATTGGAATGATTCATGATATGATCAAAATATTTTCAAATTTCTTCATGTTATATCGCATTATTATATTGAACACATCGCATTGAACATTGAGCATAATCATTATAATCTTTTCTATCAAAATTTCTTCTTTCTCTTTTAATTGAACAGAATAAAAAAAAGTTTATTTCAAGCCGACACGACCTATGAATTATTAAGAGATTTTGTCTTGTCGTGTTTTCATGAGTAGAATTAAGAGTGGAGTCTACTGGGCAATGTACTATTAATTTCGTCAACCATCTCATTTTAAACGTACTTACTAGCAGCACATTGATAAAGGTACCGTACTTTACTACTTTTGAGTATGCTAGCTGCTCTACCACAAATTCTACTAATGGAAATACTGTACTTGATAAATTTTGACTTTATAGTTTTGCAATGCAAAGAAGTGAAATCTACATTCAGATAATAACATTCATTCACTACGATTTCTAAAAAAATAAATGCGTTAGATATAACTTATCGATAAGCATGGGTTTCAATCAATTTCATACAACACTTGTAGTTTTCTAATAATATGCTATCATTACACAACATACCGTAGTCAATATTCCCTTAGTCTGGTTTCAATCAGAGAACTGCCTCTCATTGTAGACTCAATTATAGATGACAGCTTGGAGTGAAGTGAGAATCTATTCTTGTAATGGGTAATAGCGTTCCCTAAGCTTACAGTATATTGATTGAATAACTTCTTGTGAGAGACAGGTGCTTCGTTCGTCTTCACACATTCAGTTCAAAACTTTTGAACCAGGAAGGTGTTGGTTTTAGCAGAGGCAGCTATACTGTATTCCCAACGCTGTTGCGATCTGAACGAAAACGCAGGTTTGTAACACAGCCCAACATCAAACAGTTGTAGTCAATAGTCAATTAAATTCAGTCAAATGTTGATTTAAAAGAATTATTTTAATAAATTTGCAATATCTTTTCCTAAGTTGGTAGTTGATTTCAAGACTAATTTATATTATTATTGATTTTAATGTAGATTGGGGTGAGAAATACAGATTAATTGCTAATTATAGACCCAGTTTAAAACGTATTTTATTAAAGTAAAAATTCAAATTGAACAATATTTATACCAATGGAAAGAGAAAATTACAAAGTTTTTTTAATACCTTACATGTATCGTTCAGAGTCGTTGGTATAAGAGGGACGTATAAACGGCTTCTCAACCAGTGGCAGATCCAGAGGGAGGGGGCAATTCCCCTCCCCCCCCCCAGGAATCTGAGGACAAAAAGATTGTGTATTTATTCCTAAATTGAGGATAACGAGTGCCACTGCCCACACAGAAGAGAACTTTATACAGAGTGTTTCAGGAGGAATGTGCAAAATACTTCTTAGGCTGATTACTTACACCAAGAAGAGGTTCCCCCCATAATCCTCCTTGGATCCGCCACTGTTCTCAACATGACCTTATACAAAAATAGTGATTCGAAATGAAGAATTGTCGCGAGAACTACCGGCTGCTTATAGAAATCATCATCACCTCATATTTCCTGACGTTATTTAACGGACTTGATAATCATCACATCGGGTTGAAACATGGAGAATGCTCTGAAGAATTGATTAAAACCAGTTTCAAGCTCTTAGTTGTAGTTTTTGAGATATTGTCAAAAAAAACACTAAACTTGTAATATATAAATTTATTGTTATATATTTTTTCATTAAAACACTTATTTATCAAAAAATACACAAGGGACATGCCTGAAACTAGTTTTATTCGATTCATCAGTTTATTTCCTAGATTCCAGTGTATTCATTCATTATTCATTATTTTCATGACATGAATGAACGCGCTACAAGCTTCAGAATGGTTGATTTTCTCAGAGGATGCTCAGTTTTAAAGAAATCTGAAATCGATAATAATTTTAATTGTAAGTGTTCATAGGGTTTGTAAAGATGCCAATCATGTTGAATTGTTTTAGATATTGCGGATAGGGACTCAATTGAAAATTGTTCCTCTGTGGCCCAACATCCAGTGTTCCATTGTAACCAAAAATATTACCCATGTGTTTTTAATTTAATATAAAATATTGAAAAAATTTTGAACACTTATGGGTTCTCCAATTACATTATCCTTTTTGGACAAGGTCTATATAGAAGACCTTGTTTTTGGAAATTTATCCAAGGACACGCACACATTAGCCGCATTTAAATTTGTTTTTCCACTGTGACCCTATATTGGGCCACAGTGGAACATGATGCAGAGCTTTGTAATAATAATTATTAGTTAGAATCTCCACATATTGCATCTTTGTAAAATAGTTCATAAATAGTTTCAATCAGTGCTTGATTTATTAAAAAATGAGGTATGGGAGCGGTGGGTGAACTGGCTCACTGGGGGGTATGGAACTAACACCCCCCAGGGGGGAAGGGGTCCGGGGGCAAAGAAAGTAGCACCTCGCGCAATATTAAACTTCTAGCAATATTATGTTCTAATTATATAAAAAGTTATTCATCATTTTAGAATTAGTGACTGACAAAAAAAACATTAAAAAACCAAACACGAAAAATCGTTGTTTCTAAAGAAAATTCTTGGGGGGAAAAAAGGTATGGGAGCGCCGCTCCCACGCGCTCCCCCTCAAATCAAGCCCTAGACTTTCAATTTCATTATCAAATTAAAAATATGTATATATTGTACAATGTATGTTGAAAATGTTTTTCTTCAAGTAATATCTTCTGAAGCTATTATGCCGCGTTTACACCGGAATGTTAATAACATTTTTGAATAACGTATTATTATATAGACTTATATATTATATAACTTACTATACAAAAGTTATTAACAAATAACTTGGGTGGCTCGTTGGAGGAGTGGTAAAGCGCCGGTCTGATAACCAGGTGGACCCTGGTTCAAGTCCCAAGCGGGGAAACAATTTTTGACCACAGCACAATCACATAAATACGGCCACCCCGTCTTTCGGAGGAGACGATAAGCCGTCGGTCCCGACTACTAAGTAGTCGTCATCTATCATCCACTTCATTACCCACGCACAAGCCTAAGAGCTCATGTGGGCTTCAAAAAAAAAAAAAAAAAAAAATGTTATCAACATTTTGGTGTAAATGCGGCATTAAGCAAACAGGTAAAATTAGAATACCGTAATTGTTTTGTAATTTTTGTATCTCTGTGGCCCACTCTCCCCAACGGTAATTGTGAAACTGTAATAGTTTATGAATTTCTTGATCCATGAAGATCATATGCGGATAACACTGTTGCAGACAATATTAAATTTGCAAACAATAGCTACCTCACTTGGCTTTCAAATTCTATGAACCGTTTTACAACAGGGTATGAGTATATTAAGTGTTCACAAATTTAATATTGACTGTAGCTTATGTCGTATAACTACTAGAAAAATTGAGTTCTTATGTAGCATGTAATATTTTTTCAAAGTGGGTAGGATAAGCTTATTAATTCAATGATAAGAAACATTGAATTCATTTAAATCACTATAGAAATGCAATCAGTTCTTGGATGTAACTTATTTATAATAACTTTAACCCAAGGGCAGGTTAAATATATACAGGGTGTTTCAGAGGGAATGTGCAATACTTCTCAGGCTGATTCCTTACACCAAGTAGACAAAAACGTTCCATGGGACCAACCCCCAAAAACGCTTTCTTACTGAGATAACAATGGCGGAAAATTGAAATTTTTCAAAATATTGTATATTAATTTTTCTAATTTCTTAGAGGCTTCAGTGAGGTTTTAAAATAATCAATTCCTAAGTAAAATTAGCTGAGGAATTCAATGAAACCGGTTCCAAGTTTTTAACTTTAACGCTTATTCAGATAATTGGAAAAATATGCTAGAAAACGCCATTTTTTTACAATAAGGGTTATAACAGGATAAGGAATAATGAAATTGTATTTTTTATTAATGGAAGTTGAAGAGAGTCGGATTCTAAAGAAAAAGTTGAATGGCGGCGATTTTGTAAATCTTACCCAAATCTCAGAAATGGCGATCAAAAATCGCTACTAAACACAAATTCATCACGTTTTCATCAAGTTTTGTCAATTTTTCGATTTTTGATCGCCATTTCTGAGATTTGGGTGAGATTTACAAAATCGCCGCCATTCAACTTTTTCTTTAGAATCTGACTCTCTTCAACTTCCATTGATAAAAAATACAATTTCATTATTCCTTATCCTGTTATAACCCTTATTGTTGAAAAATGGCGTTTTCTAGCACATTTTTCCAATTATCTCAATAACTGTTCAAGTTACAAACTTGAAACTGGTTTCATTGAATTCCTCAGCTAATTTTACATAGGAATTGATTATTTTAGAACCTCACTAAAGCCTCTAAAAAATTAATATATTTTGAAAAATCTCAATTTTCCGCCATTGTTATCTCAGTAACAATGCGTTTTTGGGGGTTGGTGCCATGGAACTATTTGTCTACTTGGTGTAAGGAATCAGCCTGAGAAGTATTGCACATTTCTCCTGAAACATTCTGTATATATGAATCAAGATTTTGCATAATAGTTTATTATTCTTCCATCTAAGAAAACGTTTTCATATGCAATTTACGGTGACTAAATGCTCCTTGATATATTTTTAAGGATGTCGGGAGAGATGAATGATGATACTCAGACGGCACTGACAGTCTTCAATATGATCACAAGAATTCGAACGTAAGTATGGATGATATTAATCAATAATAATGATTAAATATCGTAGGTATCAATTTATTCTTAAAGAGTCTTGAAATTCTGATTCATAGCCTACTTAATTTTTATCGAAAATAGGCCTACAGGTTTGATATAATAGAAAGTGAGTTATATATAATATAGCTTAATTTAATAGCAGTAAGAAACATTATCATAAATTTTCAATAATAATAATTTGAAATTTTATTCATAATTATAGTCTGGGTGCCAAGCTGGAAGATATACCCATTTGTAAGCAAAAATGACATTTTTTGTGTACAGTTATACACCAAATATCATATTATGATGAAAAATTCTATATTCTCTTGGAAATTATTTTTCTCAATTTTGACCGAATTTAACATATTATATATAAATTTAGACCGTCTTGATGAGCTGAAAAGGATGAGCTATAGATGATTGAGATCCGATAATTTTTAAAATAGTTAGAGGTATCCTTAGATTGAGATCCCTGATGGGTCCTTACTTTTAAACCTGTCCAAAATTCAGGTCGCTATAAGTGGCTTATTTGCTAGAAATTGGTCTGAAAGACATTACCAGAGAAAATTTGAATACAAGCTCGTATAAATTTTTTGGGAGACCATTTCCCCGTAGAGTTTTTTTTGAGATAGGTACAAGGATAACTTTTTACTGCCCTAGTTCGAAAACTATACAAGAAAGAAAGATCTACATGGTATCAAAATGTAGAGGACAAAGTTATCCCCAGAGTTTCAAAGTTATCCCCGTAACACGTTTCAAATGAATACGTCAAAAGATTTAAGCAAACAAAAAAATCATAACTCGGTTTCTAATGCAGATAGAGGAATGAATTTGGTACCATTCTCTTAGATATTTAATTCACTAAAAAATATAAGAATGATTTTTTCGTCCGACACTTTGTTTCGACGGAAATCGTGGTACACTAGAAATGGAACCGAAATTTTGGCTGCCATCTTGAATTACAAAAAATAGCCCACTCCACTTTTAGAGCTTGGCATCAATTGGATTTGGAATCTACACATCAAAATCTATTCTAATCCATCAAAAAATCAACGATATACCATAAAAAAAGGTTACCCCCTTATTGTGCATTTGGCACCCTGACTATAAATCTCAAGGCATTTTGAAATTATGATTATCGGTTGGAAGTGCTTTACCGCACTGATAAAAGAGAATGCTGTGTGAAACAAGACAAAATCCTGAAGAGACTGCAAAAACTGATAAAATCATAGCTTCCTTTAAAAATACTGTACCGTACCCTAATCCAAGACTTGATAAAAACATATTTATAGATAGAGCCATAGCTTACTTTAATAGAAAAGGAAGCTATGATAGAGCTCTATAATAATCTATCCTAGTCAGCAGAAAATATCTCTGCAAAATAGCAGCAGAACTTTATTTTATAAGTAGACACCCCTCCAACGTTCCAAACCTGAAAAACTTTTTGCAATTTTCTTTGAAAATTCATGTGATTTTGCAACATATGTTGAAGTTTCAATGAAAAGATAACCTGAGTTGACCGATACCGTAATATGTATTTCCAAATTATTGCATTTGAAAACATATATGCTATGAGAAGTTTTCTAATCTTGAAGTGTATTATTTAGGATTTCAAAACGTGAAAGTCCCAAAAGAAGTTCTTCCAAGCGAAGATTAAATTCATCAGGCGCGATGGCATCCGGTAAAAATCCTGCTGCTGTGCCACCTCTCACTTTATCATCAATGGCAGGATTCAGAACTCTGGTGAGAATTCAAATCTATTATATTCTTGTATTCATCTTAAAAATGGTACTTTTTTGTCATCTGAAATACCTTTATTTAAATCCTATATGGATAGAATAAATATTAAATATCCGAGAAATATGTACGTTATAGGTATAACACCTCCTGCAGGGTAACGATGAGTAATCCAATAGGCTATAATATGCTATTTTAATAATGTTCATTAGACCCACAGCGTCCAAATAATGAAAAACCTCATGCATTTTGGTTTGTGTCAAGAATATGAAAAGTCAGTAATGGAAGAGCATTGTGGGTTGCATATATCTCGCCCTGGATTGACCGATATTCACATAAATTATGTATGGAAAATAGTATTTGTTTCATTAATTAAATATTACTAATTTTGCATGATAAATTTTTTTGAGAGAATTAATCTTTGACAGATGAGCCTTTAAAAAGTTACATTAATGGACCAACAATAATTACATACAGCAATTATATACAACAATTACTTATAGCAAAACCAATAAATAATATTCTATTGCTGGATCCAAATTGTTACAACTCCAATCCCTCAATGAGCTCGTCAGCGAAAAAATTTTTTTACGGTGATATTAAACAGAATAATTATCCTATTATCACGATTATAGATCAAATTCAATTTCTGTGGATGGCTGATTTATTTCATTTAATATCACTGTTTATTGAATTCCCGCTGCTATAAATAAATTTAATATATCTGTTCGTTTAGGTTTAGAACTCCCTCAATGTACAAAGATATCTATGCGAGTAGGCTAGGCTATATTGAGATATTATTAAATCACGGTAATAAAGCTCATGAGCAATTGTATCTCATATTCATACAATGTATAGCAGCAAGTCTTTGGAGTAAATTTATTACGCTAATATGCTATGTAAATTATTAGAACATGCCATCTAGCAATAGAATTATTGAGGTGCATGGTAGTATTACACAAATGTTGATCAGTTCCGAGCGAAAGCAGTAGTCGGAAATACAGAACGACAAAGGAGGAAAGGTTCCTGAGTTAGGCCGTGTAGTTATTTATTCCCCTTATTGTAAAAAATGTACACGCGACTTGTTAAGGGTGGGAGGGAGGGGTGGATGGTAATTACTTAACCTTACAAGACGTTTACCGAGCGGCGGTCTGTTATTTACGGCTTTTTGAAGGCGGCTACAGTTGTCAAAATCGAGCACCGGTACGCTTTTCCCAGCAAACGTTTCGTGAAAGAGAACAGTTTGTAAAGTTTGCCCGCTGGAAGCAGTAATGCGCAATTGTTCAACAAGTCCAATCTTTTAGTAAATAATTGTCCAATCAAATTTGAGTCGGCGCATGCGTGTTGGCGGGGTAAACTGTCGCCATAGCCGCGGCACTAATGTCACTTTGATCGGCGGACATGAAGCTGACATGAGCGTGCTCGACGAGCGGCTCTCCGACATTCTTCTGCAGGAATGCGATGGCGGCTCCATCAGCGACGGACACGTTCATGTGAGGACTTACACTTACCGTATCACTCATCCTAGACTAACTGATATTACATAGGTACCGGTAGGATAAAAAGACTAGTTATTGCCATCAATAATAAACCATGGATCTATGAAAAAAATCGAGATACCGGTTTTGGTTGTTAACAACCAATGGTGTATAGTCTGTCCAAGCAAAGAAGACCCTCTGGCAAGATGGGAGAATGACTCAAGCTTGGTGGTCAATATTGGTTCAAAAATTATCAATTTGATCTCAAATCGTAGAAAACAATTCGATCTACTATTAAGACAACATTTTTTAATAATTCTTGAACAAATATTGATCAAGCTGGAGTCATTTGCCCATCTTGCCAGAGGGTCTTCCTTGCTTGGACAGACTATACTTACACCATTATCAATCTATGTGGTTTATTCAATAAGGATAACTATCTCAATAATCATGTGTTACCTTCACACCTACAAAAAACGGTAGGCAATAGGTACTGTACATAGGCGCCTAAAATGCGTGTCCTTTCAACTGTTTCATAGAGCATAATATATTAATATACAGGTGAATACGCTAAACATCTACAACTTCATGGGGATCTTTTCTTTTTATTAAGATTAGTATTAATTTTCATTCTAGGATGGGGTTTAGCGCCTGAAAAACACCAAGCCTCAGTTATAGAAATCTACTCAATTTGTAAATTGGAATTTTTACTTTATCCAGGAAATATTGAAGAGTACCAATTACAGTTTACTTTATGATAGTAAAATTACTATTTTTTCTTTTTTTTAGTCACTTCAAACATACGGTACGTACGCCAATAAAAAACCAATAGGTACCTCAATTCTTACGCTCTAATAAGTACTAATTCCCAGTTACGACATTATTTTTCGAAAAATTCAGTGCTGTTTAATAATATTTACCAAAGCATCGGTTCATCAACATTTCTGTAGCAGCTACAACAATTGAGTGCAGCTCGTAGAGTAGAGTAGTTGTCAAATCATAAATTACTTAATACTTATATTAGATGATTTTTTGTGTAGACCTAGGTAGGCTACCTATTATCTTAGTTGATAATTATAAGATATTATCCTGCATTTATGATAATTGTATTGTATTGCTGGATGTAATACAAAAACAGCTAGAAAATTTTTCAGTGACTTGGGACAACTAGTTTTAAATTAATTTAATTCGTCCATTATTCTTATTCGATTGGGAAGGCTTTATTTAACATATAGGTTTCTTTCCTCTGTTGCTGTAAAGCGTCTGAAAGTGGTTTCAAAGTGCTTCTTGAGAAAAAATTAACCTTTCTATATTATATTTTGGTCAACCTTTTTGTAGGCATATGCGCTGTCTTCAGAACGAAGTAAATCTTTCTGCTTGTTGCTCAAGTGGAAAAATTTTTTATGAACACCAAAGCGAGGAAAATTGTAGGCCTATTTAAAATATCGTACAAATATGTAAAAGTTATTAGGATTTAAGACCTTAGATAAAATGTTAGGCAACATAAATTTATTGGTACTGTACTTTCCATTACTGTACCCAAATCGGGGCTAGAGTTAATAATGTACTAAATAGAATGCACTTTGGAAGAATTTGTAAATGTTCGACTAATAAGGCTGAAAACCATGACACAGTGGATTCTGTCCTACCTATAGTCCAGTCAAATTAAGCAAAAAAAGTAAAAATCGGAGGACCCAGCTGAAAATTTGCAGATATGATCAGAAAAGGGCGCTGTATAACATACTAAAAGTCCCCAAGAGTCCCTTGTGAGCTTCGGCCCCAATCTTGAAAAAACCGTAAAATTTACCTACTAGGAAATGTTTTTTCGTGAATTGTGGCCGAACCAAGCGTCGGACGAGAAAATTTTATAGGACCTTTTTTGTAGACAATAAAATTTGGAAAAGAATAAGACCTATTGCAACTCTGTATCATCAACCGCTTTTGTCTGCGAAAAGGTGCGAATTTATCAGAAAATCAATGATAAAAACTGGCTATTTACGATCTCCCAATCGGGAACCTGTGAGCGCAAAAATCTAAAACTTATGATGAAATATAGAGGAAATTTTCCTCTTTTAGGAGATATTATCTCCTATAGCATAGGACCTATACGTATTCTATTTACTTCTCCTATATACAGTAGGCCTACTACTTTGAAAGTCCACGAAAGTCCTCATCTCTTCTGTTTCCAGGGTTTTCACCTTCTTGTTATTGGTTTTGTATATTCTATTAATAAATTTTAGTAGACTTTTGAACCAATTCCTTGAGTGTTTTTTTTCTAATAATTTCATACTGTAACAATTGAATGTTAATTAGAATATGAGCCCAAGGAATGAAAACTGATTTTACTTGAATAGGGTATGATACTTTAGTGATTTTTAAGTTTAAATTTATTACATAAAATATTTTTCATCGTATCGTATTGGGATAGGAATACAATAATCTTCTATTTTTTCTTAATCTACTAAGAAGAATGCTAACACAATTTAAAGCTTCCATTTTGATATCTTTCACTGGAATAGAGTAGGCTACACGCGAAAATTTATCACTCATTATAGATTATTAATAATCTATAATAAATGAAGGTATAATGGATAGAAAGATGACAAAACTTCCCTAGGAAAATGTTTCTGGCGGATCACTTTCATCTCTCAATCCTTGAATAGGGTAAGCAAAATAAATATGCTCAAAAACAACGGCTTCATGTAATAACAATACTAATGAATCTTCACGATGAAACAAAATTGCTAGAGCTCAGAAAAAATTACGAATACTAGTTTGACTGACAGAAAAGCTGTTGCTTTTCACCCTACACCTCCCCCACGCTGACGCGTCAGGAATTGAACGTCAATCCTTGGCTGGAATGAAATTAGTTTTTTATTACTTTACTCAGGCTCAAAGGGCAAAAGAAAAGTTAATCAGAGCGTTTCATTTACTAGTTTCGCAATTTTCCATCTGTGCGAATAGCATTTTGCCCGTCAGGCATTGATTTTTTCTCTGGCAAGAGGCGGGGCTAAAAACTTGCCTCGGTCGTAATCTTATCATACCAACCAATGGAAATTTTATGGACAGAACTGGAAGTGGCATACATCGCTCCACAAAATATTAAATTGCCGTGCACGGCTGTGGTTTGACTCTGACAGGTGCAGAGAATTTATTCATCATTTGTGTTCGGGGGTTGTGCAGCTTGATTATTCAATGGTTGGATACAATGTTGGATCCCAACATGTGAGTAGGCCAATATTATCAATAGAATGATCACTGTACAAAATGGATATAGGTAAAATCTATAAATACAAATATATGTCACATTTCTCAATGAATTAATCGCTCACTTAGTTCGGGTAAAAGAGACAGGTAGGACCTGGTCAAACAAATTATTATTATTCATATAAAAAAAAGGAAAAATGTGGAAGATATGATTTACGAGCAAACATTCTATGAAGAATATAAATTCAAAATATCTATTAGTTTGTGCATCAAATATTATAAACTTATTAAATATTAATTCCAACTCCATCTTCACTATGCTTTGGGAATTGGAAAACAAGATTGTTGAAATATTTCAAGTTTAAAGTTTATTTAATATTCTATGAGAAATTTTGTGAATTGATTCATTTGGAATAACCTATTGCTCTAAATTCAAAATTTTTACACTTCGATATTTCTCCTGGACTATACTTAAATTCTTAATAATTGAAGTGTTACGAAAACATATAACCTAGTTTCGAACTTTATTATTCATCAAAATTTGTATTAAGACGTTTTGGACATTATTCTGTGTTTTTAACCAATAAGTTTAATAGTTTCTGTAAAATGTTAATTCATAATGATATTATGTTCCCTTTCCATAAAGGACTCCTTATTTTATCAACATTAATTAGTAGGTAGGCTATACTAAATAAGATAAACTTCAATAAGGAGACGGGCAATTAATGAAAATGGAATTAATCATTTTTACGATCATTATCATTACTTTTTAATTTAATTTATTAATGATAATCGGTCTCATTAATAAATATTTATTGTTTATGAAAATTAATTAATTTAATGGACTATAATTTATCACATCTCTCCATAACAGACTTAGGATATTTTCTATATTTCCCTACTAACTGCGAATTTGAATGTTTCATCCATTCTTCTCTGAAAAATAAGATATTGTATAAGTGGTTTTGTAGTATTTTGTGTTATTTATTGGTCGGCACTCTTCTCTGATGGAGATGGCATAGTAAGCGCTAAAACGCTTTGGAGGTTTGATCACTCAGTTTTGATTAAAGTTATTTCCTTTCAAAACATTGATTTTTCGTCTTCGAATCTCAACTTAGGTTTGAGCTGTTTGAAAATAGCTCATTTGCAACCAATGGTGTAGAGTAGCAAATTTATCACAGTATGGAAATACTGTGTCGTAAATAATATTTTCAAAAAAGGTAAATACTTCTGGAGAGCCTAAGAGTAGTAGCCGTTTGATGCTGTTATATTTCAAAAGCTTAGTAGGAATTCTTTGGTTTTATCTGCGACCTAGCTGGAACCATAGAAACTGTAGCCTATAGTTGAGGAAAATAAATATTTCAATTCATTTACTTATCATTTCCAGCACAAAACAAAAAATAACACATATAACGGGGAAAATTTGATAGATACTGTTACTAGAAAATACATAGAATGATTGGTTTTTTTAACTGACTAGTATTATATATTATTTATATGGTACGTTTTTCAGGTACAATGCGGCAATGAAATTCAAGGTCGGTTATATCAAAATAATAAATAATGTACCGTACGTAACTAATAGAGAATACTGATGACTGATAAAATCCTATATAGCTATGGAACTAGGGCTTATCCAGACAGGCTTTGCTTGCATGGAAAATTTGCTTCCAACTCTGATTAGGCTATAATATTATTCACAACTAAAAATTCACACTTAGAAGCTAATATTGCATTTCATTTCAAAATCATTCATACTCCAGAAAAAATTGAAAGCTTTTGCATACAAATAGGAATAACATTAACACACTAGGTTACACTAATGGAAAGCATGGCTCTCTGGAATACAAAATATATAACTACAAAGACTAAATTAATAAAAAAGTTTTAATATTATACTGTAAATTGTTTTTTAGAATGTGAGGAAAATGAAAAAATTACAACAAAAATTATGAGAACTGAAAAATGAACACATAATGAATTGATTCTTTAGAAAGTAGGTTCAATTTGATTAGCTACTACGGTTTGTTTTGATAGTAGGCTATTTGAAAATTAATCGAATCACGAGTTTTTCTCTTATATGTGAGGGTCATCTTTTTAAACCTCCTATAGGACTATATACTATATGATAGAATCTACCACTTCGCAATACACACTTGGCGGGAGACTTGATTGAGGTGGTCACGTTTTTGGGGCTGAAACCTATGATCTGTCCCCGCAATTTTTTTCAGAACAAACATTTAGTAGAGGAGGATAAATGTAACGTTCTGTGATAATTACCTGCCTACTGTTTGTCTGACGTTAGCACTGAGTGATTGGAGGTTGAAATATGGCCCTTGTACTTTGTTATAGTTGTTTTTCGTATAACACAGTAGCGCATTTTCCAAGCAAATGCATTTATTATTCATTGCCAAACTTTTGAATGTCTCATAAGATCTGAGTCCCCGCGCCCAAATAATAAAGAATTATTCCGGGATTCTAAATAAATAAACAAACGTAACTTATAGTCCCAGTTTGATGTAGGATTGCACTGGCAAGTATTTTTTTATGTATTTGAACAAATACTTGTTATTTATTAATAAATTGAGAATTTCAAATAAATTGGGAATCGTGAAAATGAATTCGCCTGATATTGTGAATAATACAGTACCGTAGATAATGAAATTAGATATTCAAAATTGTACAAAACACGACTCACATAATCAATTAACAAAATAATACTGAATTATATTAAGTTAAATAAAATAAATTATGAATAAATAGTGGGCGCATCTCCACAGATGACAAAAACATGATCTTATATGAATAAAATTTTGTAATTCAGCGTGAACATCAAATTACATTGACTCCATCTTAAGACTCACCAGGAACCGATGATGTACATTAATCTTCAAAAGATTGATAAGAAATCTCAAAAAGTAAGACAAGTGCTATCAGTATCGCATTTCCCACTAGGCCCAGGCCTAGGGCGCAAAATTTTAAGAAGCGCACACACGAGCGTGGATAAGATATATGATCGGACAAGCGATCGAAAATTTTTCGTGCAGCTAGCAGCAAATATTCATTCATCTTCAAAAGAAAATAAACCAAACTTCAAATATCCAACAATAACAATGTAGTGACCGACATTCACAGTTTTATGAAATATGATTTATAGTCATCACACGTGTTTTTTCACCTTGAATATTTTTTGCAGAAAAGTTGGACTTTGTTAGGTCGAGCTTCCTAATGAAGCTCTAAAATAGAATTGTTTATTAATAAATAGAGATAAAGTGTTTATTATAAGTATAGATTTACATTATAAATTTCAACATAATGTAATTATTTCTTATTCTCATACTTTGTGAAAGTTGTCCATCAGGAACATAAGTTGTAGGCAATTATTTTAGGGTTTAAATAAAAAAGTTAGGTATTAAAAAACGCACATTCTCTAAGTTATTCTACACACCATCCTAATAACTTTTGACAGTACAATATCATCAAGAATAATTAGTATGTTTTACTGAGTTGTTAGCCTAAATATATATCTTCAATCTGAAACAGTAATGAGGAAAATAATGTATGTGTATGGGGGATGGAGGTGTCGTCATAGTCCGTGGTGAGGGGGGTGTTCAGGTGTAGGGGGGAGGGGCGCGTTTTGGTCTGTAGGCCTAGGGGCGCTGAACTGCTAAATGCGGCACTGAGTGCTATCATTTAAAGTTACGGTCAATTAAATCCATCTCGGATAATCTTTAAAGCAAAATACACATAATTCTTACGAAAAAAATAGTTCACTCTTGAAACTTTTTTTAAATCTCATGCTATGTAACTATCACGTTTTACCATCATGAGCGTACCTACCAATATAACTTTTGTTTACATAAATAAGCCATCTGTATGCATTTGGAACTTACAGTATAACTTGTATAATGTAGGTATGTCATGATGGTGAGCAATTTGTGGGGGTGATAAAGGGGTGAGCGTGTCTATTTATAGCGGATAGGTCACGTGACCGAAAAGGTATCTAGCCGAATAGCACATCCGATTGTCGTAGGACAGTGATCGGAAGTGTGTGTGGGGTGGAATCAATCACCGTCGATTGTATGTGGTATATTTCGAGTGAAAGGGAATTGACGGGTTGTGGTCGACCACAATAATAAAGCGAGAACCGTTTAGAACGGAAGCGAGGCATCTTTATTGACTCGGTTGAAATAGGTTTTGCGCTATGGAGTCGGCAGGCACGACGACCCATTTCTTCCGAATGAAAAAGAGATCGATGACAAACATCCTACTAAAGTTGTGTCCTTCTGTTAAACAGCAAGGCATCAAGTACGTCAACTCGTATCGTTTGCACTCCAAGAACTCATTTCATCCGGAAAAAGTGCAGAAAATCCTTCAGGACACTTTGGACGAGCGACTGACTGACCTGGTCTACGAGGCCAACGCCTGCACTAAGCTCTGCGTCGAGCTCGCCGCTGAGATACGCTCAAAAGTTAAAGCTATGCAGTTTGACAGGTATATTCCAGTAAACCATAACTACCAAATCATTGAATACAGATAGATATTGCATTGTTAATAAATTTAGTATCAACTGATGTTAATAAGAGCTTCTCCATAGACTATAGTCTGTCCAAGCAAAGAAAACATCCTGGCAAGACAGGAAAATTATTCCAGCTCAGTCAATATTGGATAAAAATTATAAATGTTTATCTCAAATTGTAGGATACATTCTGATCTACAATTTAAGACAAGATTTATTATTTTTTAACCAATATTGACCAAGCTGGAATCATTTTCCTATCTTGTCAGAATGACTTTTGCTTAGACGACTATACAATTTACTATTCAAGTTCACCTACTGGAATACAAAAATTTTGAATAATTAGTTGGAATCTCAATTTCCAATGAAATTTGAAGACCTGATGTTAATATGGAAATTCCCCATGTTATAAAAATACCGTACTTTGATATAAAAATTTTATATTTATTTGAAATAACTTATGTTGATACAGAACTTCTCCGTAGTAGCCAGTGTAAAAATATACTGTGAATATACTGCCTACTTTATTCTCTGATAAAAACACATTATTCAATATTTCGTTGGAGTTTTTTTATTTTCAATGAGATTTATAGAATGTGTGCTGATTCTGTGGAATATACTGTAATTTATACGGCACTCAAAAATATAGGCTACTAAACATACAAAATGTTATTCAAACACAAAGATATTGATTATTTGGTTGAAGCTTTGGATGAACTCATGTTGATGCTGTTATGAAATTCATCCATGATTGAAAATATAACGAAGAAATTATCGACTAAACAAAGTGGAATCTCATATCCAGATTTATAAAAAAGTTATTTATAAAAGAACTTAGTATCAGTTCTTCCTTTCATTTTGAAATAATACACACACAGCTTTGTACAATTCAATAATCCAAAGTTTGAATGGCAAACAATAAGTTAGCTTTATTACTTATGTGCAGTAATATGTTTTTCCAGCTTGCTATTTTCATTCAGAGCTTAATCAACATAATGAACTCATACAGGTTCAGTGGCCAAAGAAAAATTTATAATGACTATATCGATTGAATGAGGAGTAAAATTTTCAAATCCTCTATAGATTTCTTTTCAAATAAGATTCATTTTCATTCACAATCGGTCAAAATTCAATACAAAGAAAATGTATTCATGTGATAAAAAATATCCAACATTTCTGACAAGCTTAAATTTCATTATTGCCGGCAATAAATTATTCTCATTATATTGAACAAGAAGCTCTTCACAAAATAAAAACTCTTAAAGAATGGGAATTCAATGTCGCATTGCGGTCTAATTCATGTCCAATTATCCAAATTGCATGTATGAGCTGAGCCATAATAGTATAAGCATTATCATGACTGGCTTAGTCTCAAGTTTGAAACTTGCAAACTTTTCCTATTAGCTGCCGCTTGTTTAATGAGTTTCATTTGGGAAACTTAGTTGTTTGAAAATTCATGGCTAGAAAGTCAAATCTTCAAGTTACAATTATGCTTGGATTGGAGGTATGAAATCACCAATAGAGAAAGGAATTTTGAACAATAGTCAAAATCTTTCCATGGGTAGGCCTACCGTATGGAATGCTGTATTTGTGTATTATCGAGGACAATTATTCATGGAATATCATGAAACTATACAATGAAATATTAGAAATTACTTCTGTTTTTTCTGAGAGTAACATAGTTTGGTCGAGCAAATTTCTGACCAAATGTGAAAATGACTCCAGTTCGATCAATATTAGTTCGAAAAATATAAATTTGGTCTCAAATTGTAGAAAATTTCTTCTCTACAATCTGAGACTAATTGGAACCAATGTTTACCGAGCTGGGGTGATTTTCCCATTTTGTCAGAATTTCTTCTTCGCTTGATCAGACTATACCCAAATGAGCCTAATGACAGAAAGTATTGAAAAATATATCCAGTAAGTCGCCAAGTAAAATATAATCATAATCATAGTCTTTTACTCAATCAATAAAATACAAAGGTTAGTAGTTAGTACAATAGGCATAATACCCAAAACTGTTCCTAAACCAATTTATAATAAAAGTCCAAACTAAGGTTATATCATGTAGTGAAACTTCAAACTAACTTTTACCATCGAAATAAAAGACAATACTTCAATATAGTTAACAATATTTATATTCTCGCTAAAAGCTGAATCAATGCATAATTCTGAATGTACGTTTAGTGTTAATATTGCATGTTTATTATCTAATTGCTCAAACTTCTTAGGTAACATATTGTTCTGTCCCATCTATTTCCTTTAGCTCCCTTTTACTACGCTACCTCAAACAATTAAAAATTCATATTTAAAAATTATATTCATCAAATTATCATAATTACACCGAATTTAGCTTGTTATGAATTATTCTAACAGGAAGTTTCTGATTAGCATATCCCAAACCTTGAATACTTATTTTATCTTAGGGCTACTGTATTCGTTAAAACTTCAAAATGGTTAAAATCAAAGTACCCTTTTTTAAATATATTTATTAATAAAATGAAAATATTTTACAAAAAGGGTACTTTGATTTCAATTACCTAAACCTTGAGTATTTTTAAAGCCCTGGCCAAAAATGCTCTTATGATTTTCAATGGATATATCTGTGTTAAATCCACTCACTCTTGGTTTATTGTATTTCAGGTACAAACTGATCTGTTTTGTTCAAATCTGTGAGAAGAATAATCAAAGTGTAACATCGCAGAGCAGATTTCTTTGGGACAGTGAAAGAGACAAGTACGCAGTGTATAGTTTTGAAAATTCTACCTTACTGGCTGCAGCATTAGTTTATGGTATCTATTACGAATGAAAAATATGTCAAACTACAAATAAAATCATGACTTTCGGAAAGATATTGTGCCAATCCATAGAATGGGATATGTGGGTGATGCTTCACTTGTCTAGCAAATTCTTTCAAATGGATAGTTACCGAGTAATCTACTCTATCCAATAATAAAATAAGATACCGGTATGTTTTAGTGGAAACGCAATCAATAATATTGATACATTATGCAAAGTTCCGAGTATTTGTGAAATGCCGTTTAGATTATAAATTACAATACAAAAAGTTTAAAATAAATCAATGATATTATTTTTCTCAAGTTTATTATACAATAAGCTTGGTGAGTTTCTTGTTGATCTATTTGTGGAAGTGTTTTTTTGTCAAGATTTAGATGGTAACCTGTAAAAATATAAATGCTAATCACATGAAATCCAATTTAAGTTCTAATTCATTGTTGATGGGGGTCTTTCGTTTAATTGATTTCTAAATATATCCTTGCTAGGTAATTGAATTGAAAAATTTCATTTGCAAGACTCAAACAAAATTTTATGAGGATTTCGCATTGAATTTACTTAGATCATAAAACATTATTCTACAAAAATGAGAATACACCTTTATTTTTTGATAAATCTTTATGAAACTTTTTGATAAAGTTTTGTAACTTGTTTAGCAAGTTGTAACTTAGCTAAACCCAAGTTACAAAATAGAATTATTTGTTGCCCCTTTACATTAAAATTAGCTATACCGTAATTCGTGAGTGAATAGACTCAAGTACCTAGATTTAAAAAAATGTATAAATCTTGTTGATTAAGTTATCGTAGTTTATTAAAAAGCCCTGAATTTGGTACTAATATTGGCATCAACAATAATTGTATAAAACAAGTTAGCTTATTAAACAGAACTAAGGTTGTATAAGAGCGGGGTGGACGAAGCATCCGCCATTCTGATGCAAATATCATAGGCGCCAAATTTATGAACAGTCGAAAATTGATGATTATAGAAAATTATCCACGAACCGATCGTTTAAAGTGAATAAATAAAGATGCACCCAGCAACAGAAGAACAGAGGAAATATCCCTCCCAGGTTATTAAATGCTACAATGCAAACAGACTGTCAGCAACATTTGTGTCTGTTTGTTGCTACATTTGATAATGGGAGTTGCAACATTTGGGTGGGAGTTTTCCTCCATCCATCTGTTGTAGTGTGGACCTAGCTGTTGCATCTAGATGGTAGATGCTGTGTCTACTAGGTATTAATAGAGCCTCAAACGGAACGAGTGCTCTTTAAAAGCCTCGTAGACCGCAGAATCCGCCATTCCGTTGCGAAAGCAACACGATTGGTTCGTGGATAATTTTTTACATCAAATTGACTGATCATTTATTTTACTATGAATTCAAATTTAGTGCCATTATTCTTAATGGAATGGCGGATTCTGCATATACCCCCTCTTGAGCCTTGAACCGAACGTATACGTCACTAGCGCATAATACGCTTATTTACAGGTACAGGTACAATTTGTTCACTATTAGTATTGATATTTATGCCACTAACAGAATAGGATGAATGTTACCATAGCTCCCTTGAAGGAGGACCAGGCCTACAACAATGGCAACATCGTAGGTGCTATCCAAGATTATTAGAAATTTATGTAAATTATTTATTTGTATTAACCTTGGATGCTTTCTGCTCGTTTAAAGCATTGAGTTTAGTAACAAATATCATGCATGTCAACTCTATTTTTCACATTTGAGCATAATGTTCACGAAATATGAAAATTGCACTTTACAAAGTTATTTGTGTTTTTTATTGGGTTGAAATAAAAAATGCCAGTAAATACTCAAAATAGATGAATATGGCTATCGTTCAATGCAAGCCGTGTATGAGAACGCACACATGAAACGCATTTGTTAAAACTGATGATTAATGATGATTCCAATGCTTTTAAATGGGTCGACTCTTCCGACTTGCAAAGTTGCCATATAAGGCTAGGGCCTTCTTGAAGGGAGCTATAATGTTACTATTTAGATAGAATAGTCTGTAGAGGAAAATATTTTTGAATAGAATAACTAGGTAAAAATAATAATTTAGTTATTGGAATGATTTATAGAGTTATTAGAGATTATTTAAGTAATATTTAGTTCTATCCATCAATAATGATTTAAGCGAGCATTTTATCAGAAGCCAAGCTTTTCAGTGTTTTAGAAGCAATTTTATGTTAATGTTTTCTAGGTAAAATACAGTATTGCTTCATGGAAGCCAAGGAAGACTGATTACTTGATCACTGTTGAATACAATTAGAAATAGCACACTAATAATGAATAAAATCTTTGATTATTGATAGTAGACCTATTTATTAACAATTATTTATTAAATGTATTTAGTTTATTTGAATTGATACTACTTAATAATTTCTGAATTGTTAGATTTGTGAGAGTTTAAAAATGTTGGATAAGTTGAATCTATGTTGTTACGTCTTCAATATCCTACTTTTTATTTTATAAATAAATGTAGTATTTTAAAGATTATTATTATTATTCCAGCACGATACACAAGAACCACACCCAAAACGTCTAAAGAGGTCGCCGTGCTCTGAATATTGATTAAAACAATATAACGCATAAGAAACAATACTATACTTGATAAATAGAACGTTTCGTCATTATCATACATTTTTCAACACTACTTAATGATTGATATTGTTATATTATGAATGAAGCACAAGTATACTTTCGTATGCTTCTCTATGAATTTATTGTAGAAGAAACCAAACAAACATTTCATTCGGCGAGAGAAGATAGGTTGGTATTGTGTTAATATATAACTCAATCAAGAGATTCCTCAAAAGATTAGAAGAAACTTGAAAATGAAAGTTGAGAAGAAAATGCCATGAACGATATTATCATGAATATCATCTTTGTGATTTCAAATTACAAATTGATATTCTCTGGACCAATGAGAATGAAATCTGGACTGTGAGTAAAATCTAATCTATCAAATTATCTAGAATAGCATGTGAAAGTCCAGAGAATATCCATTTGTAATTTGAAAACACAAAGATGATATTCATGATAATGTCATTCATGCTATTTTCTGTTTTTCTCCAACTTTCTGCTAATCTTTTGAGGAATTAGTTCTTGATTAAAAGATTTCATCATACACGGTTAATAAATTCTATGAAAAATTCAAGTTTTTTCAATATGGATACCTACTACAATACAGTATAATGTAGGCCTACACCGTTTCTGAAAAATCGAATGTCTGTTTCTTCATCATAGGAAATTGCCTGATTCACTATAGTTATGAGAAGAAGTAGGTTTATTCTATCAACTAAAATAATAATACTAATATTTCAATGCTAATTGAACGTTTATTAAAAATATTATAATATTTCTCATAATTAGACTACACAAGTCTTTCAACAGCTTTATAATCAGACTATAACTTTCATAATAAACTACAGAGGATTCAATATTCAGGAGCTTAATTCTACCCACTCATTGCACAGACGAGTAAAATAGTGAAGGGTGATGAGTATATCTTATGTTATAAGTATTAAAGCGAGTTATCCTATTTATTCTTAAATTATGTCTATTATTAGCGTTCAAGGGACAATTATGGCAGTGTATTTATTCAGAAGACTTGGAGAAATTTAAAACCTCAATACAATATCAAGCAGTCATTATTCTTCAAGATCAAAGTTTCAATTCAAACACATTACTGAAGATTTGGAGAACAGCTAACACTATGACACAAAATAATTATAATTTGTCAAAATATAAATCAATGAATAAATGGATTTCTTGAAAGAAAAACAAAAGTTTAACAACTTGAAAAATTGTCAATTTCAACTACGTTCCTAGTAAAGATGTTTCTTTCAATTCCTGAAAAATTGGGTTTTTGACTCAAATTCTATTTCCTTAGCACCCTAGATATGTTCTACGTCATCTGTGAACACATAAATATCTATTCAATCTTGACAAGAGCATAAATCTACAAAAATCAAAATTACAAGCTACAACATCCAATTTGACAAAAACATTTCAATTTGAAACAAGACTAGTGAGACTAGATAAGCAGTTCAAGAAAATGTGTTAGATTTTATGGAACTGAAGTCAAGTAAACTGTAAATACCGTGAAATATTTCTATCACTATCTCTCCAATATAAACAAGATTACTAACGCAATAAATAATCACTATACCCTTTGATATGTATTTATTCCTGTGAACAAAAATAAAATCATTACAAAGAGTAGCCTTCTGTAATTATTTATTGCGTTAGTATACAATAGCAGCCCTAATTAATTACAAAGTGAACATCAAAAACGAAGATTATTCTATTTTTCAGCTACCCTCAAACTCATTCTACGATAATTGACAGGCATTGCAGTTCAACAACTTATTCTGATTACATAATGATTGAATACACATAATTTAAGTTAGTAATAAAAAATTAAAAATATTATATATTACAATACCATCGTTGAACAATTCTTAGGTGGATTTTTGAAGATATGTTCATCAGGAATGAAATATTTTGAGTAAACACGAAGAGATGACACTCATGTATCGATCAAAAGCCATTTTACTTTCAGTATCCCTGTAATAGAACAGTGATTTCCGTTAAACCTTTTCCATAACAGTTAACACTAAACTGAATGCATTGCACAGTACATATTATTAATATTTCTAGGGGCTTTACTCATTCAGATAGTCATAACATTGTTTTAAAAAAAGGTTTCGAAATACTTCAGGGGAAAATGAAGAAAGCATTCAAAACTCAGTTTATAAAAATGAAAGATATTTAGTAATATTTCCAGAAATCCGCCGGAATTAGTGATAAATTTGAGACCACATTCATCAACTATTGAGACTACAAAAATGTGTTTCACAAAGTGTGCTGGTAAAAACCATGAACTCTTAATTCAATCGTTACTTTCAATAAAGAAAAATATAGCTAATAAAATTTTTAGAGCATTAGAGTCTAAATCAAATTCAAATAAGTTATATTCCTCAAAGTTCAGCATAAAAATCAAACAAGAAATAAAATCATCAATGTTATGGAATTCCTCCACAAAGACAGATCGTCTCCGTGTGGAGGAGAGTTCTTCAGACAACACATGCAATCACAAAAATAAAGTAATAGAAAACGAAATAAGAATAGAGAACGATAACTTCAAGAAAAAAATAGAATAATGATAATAATAATGTTTATACTAAATTAAATAATAGTGAATTGAGAAATTGAAATAATAATAAATTAGGAAATGGAAACATTTATAACCCCAGGAAATATTGAACAATTATTCACCAAAAAGGCCTCAGAAGTCAGTCTATTACATAGATTAAACTCCTTTTTGTATAAGAGGAGTTTATTCTATTTATAAAAAGTTTCATTGCATTAGCTTTTAGGAAATGAATAATTTTTCCATTCATCAACTGTTCTTAGTTATCACATAAATATTGGTGACTGAGCAATCAGGTTGATCTCCCTCTTGGTTTTTTATGTTTATTCAACAATTGGCAATGCACTCAAAACCAAAGGCTACAGAATAATTGCAAAATCATTGAACTATACAATTTTAACATTAGTTATATAGTTTATTTTTTTCTGCTCATCTCATGTGATTCTGGAATTCATTTTTCAACGTCCGTACGGAAATGATACATAAAATTATCCTCATGAAGCCAAATAACTGTTATGGAAACTTTTGCAAGGATATCTTGAAGAATATCTCAACTACTAGTTAAAATTTTATGATTGATTTTTTTTAGATGAATACGGTAGGCGAAAGTAAGATATCTAGTAAAATCTAGAATAGGATGATGAGTTTGATAAAACCAAAGTGAGAATACCTTTTTTCCAAAGGAGAGGATTCGTTGAGATAGAGATTAGTGAGATTTAAAGAACACCTTTGAAACGGAATAAATAATAGGTACAATGTGGAAAACTAAATTTCTGCTCCCATAGCGAATACTCACTTGAGGGCATCCATTTCCAGGGCACAAGACGTATATGCAGAAAGAAAGGCATTCAGATCAGACTGCGTCAAGCCACTCTGTCTCCAAGGTTCAATGAAACGCTCGATTAGATCCACGAAAAGAGACCTGGAAAGGAAATTTCTATTTATTAGGGCTCAGTTGGGGAGAATTGATTTCAGTCAAGATTAATAACAGTCATAAACGGATATTTTACAATCAACAATCAAGTTATTTGAATTTTCTCTCGATTTTTTCAATTCACAACGGGAACAATATCTTATAAACCAAATAGATCATTAAGTATTGTGCAATAATGGAAATTTTAATGGTTGTTATTCAAGAACCTTCAACTTAAAAAATCAAAAGGCCCTAGAAAAATCAAAATCAATTGCTTTTAGCTAGAATAAAATCTCATTTTTCGAGAAGTAGTCTAAAGACAAGCAATAATGATGTCTATCCCTGTCTAACAAAGACCATGCAAATAGAAATTCGATGTTGGCTATTACTTCTAAATTCATGAAATCTTAGAATTCGAAAGTTTTGATGAACTCTTCTCACCTCAGTTCCCTGGTATGATTCAAATTTGCTCCAATGTACACGATTGCTCTAGAATAGGTCCTGAAATTGGATTCGAGTTCGACAAATGTACGTTCCAACAGCTTGGGTTTCAGTCGTTGACATACCAAACTGGAACAAAACATAATAAATTGAGAATCATCATTGCAATCGATATTTTATTAGAGATTTATAAATTGAAGTTGAGAATTTTTTCATAATAATTAAAGAAACAATGGTTAACAATTTGATGGGTTTCACGCAAATCTGATCAGATTTGAGAAGTTTAATTCAGCAAAAATGATATATTTATTTGATTGATTAGCAATCAAATTAATGGTTTCATTGGATGTAAAAGATTGAAGAAGGCTCAAGCTAATAAATCAATTCAATCAGTCTCAGGGAATATGTTGTATTTTTTCTGTCTATAGGAGTGTGATTTATTGTTTAAAGACAATAACATTGATTGAAATCATTCCACCTTTGGCCGCTGATTGGAAAATTCAAGGAGACTCATGTGCAATTGGAAATTGATTGTAAGAACAACAAATTAGGCTCAACTCACACAGAACGGACGTTGGAATATTAATCATCCATTTTTTTACTGTATACAAACGAATGATTAAATGCACAGAATATTCTATTTGATCTACTATATGACAGCTATTCTATGTGATCTATGATTATAATACAGGAGGTAGGCAAGATTTGAGAATAGATTGCTAAAAAAATGGAGATAGAATAATGGATGAAAATCATTTCAAATCTTTCATAAAGTAATAAGTCATTAAAAAGTGCTCCTTTTCTGTAGTAGAGAATTATTTCAGCATATATACTAAGCAGGTAGTGTGTCGTGCAGGTAGTTATTGGGCGTGTGAAATTATACTTTCAGTAGGAGATATTTTATGCGATTCCAATTGAAAACTCTTGTAGGCCATTTTATTTCTCCTATTGTATTCTAACCACATTTATTACAATGTTGTAATTTTTCAGCTAATACTGACGTTGTTATAACATTGTTCAATGTTTCCTACAATAAACACTTTGTTCTGATTATGTCCCTATCACATCGCCTGACGTCCCTTCTATTGGATTAGGCATTGATGTGTTAAAAATAGAATATGAATGTATAAAAACAAGATAGTGTTTATAAACTAACAAAAAACAAAAATTCAAAAAGGTTGTAATAATGTTTACGTACTGTTTGAGTTCCTTCTCCTTCTCAACAAGACTCTTTAGCTCCCTGAGATCGGACAAAAACTCTTTATCGATTTCGGTGTCATCATAATCGATGGTATTTTCACGATAGGTCCACGACTGCATGATAGCTGTTGCACAGTGATAGAAATCAGAGAACGTTAGATGGTTGAGTTTCCTTTTACCAGTTTCGAATCGGATACAAGACATGAACACAATGACCGCGTAACGTTTGGCCAAGTCGTCAGGCAGTAGGAAGAGATTGCGAATGTTTTGTACAACGGAGCCCTGCATTTCTTCGACGGTTTTGAAGACACGCTTCACGTTGTCGAACTGGCGTCTGCATGATTTCAGAGAGACATTTGTTTTTTCGGAGACTTCGTCGAGGTCTTTACGATGTCTGGAGGAGAGCTTTTTCCCAATGAACTCTCTGATGACAGCGTCGTCGAATTCGTAGTACTTTTCGATGAGCAGCTGTTTGGTTTGCGGCTCTATCTGAAAGGAGAGCTGCTCGGCTAGCTTGGGCGGGTTGTGCAGGAGGCGTTCCAGCAGACTGTAGGTGCGGTAATGGTCGAGCACATCAGAGGCGACCAGCTCCAGGGTAGTGCCCGGCTGATGTGCCGCATTCTGCTCATAAAGCACTGTACCAGCTTCTGCAGCTACAAATCGATAACAATTTATGAATTACATGTCAGTGAGAAAAATTTCTACTGTGTACAGTTTCAGTGGGAAAAATTGACAATTTCAAATACTTATGTTCTTTTCTAATCAGAAATTTCAATCCATCAAATATGGAACGTCCAAGTCCAAATATGTTTCAGTCCTATTCTATGCAGGAATTGCTTCAGCTTATGCAGGAATTCCCTGGCAGCTTCTTAGCATTCATCTAATGTGTAGGATACTGTTTCTAACAGCCTCTAAGCAAAGAATATGGAGAGACTTTATATTCACTGCTCTGAGTTAGAGCTCTTGAAATGGTCCTTACATCCAAGTTTCTCAAAGATGTGGGGAGCTGATTAATGAAACTTCATTCAGAATAAGTTAATACTGACCCTTATCAAAGCTGTTATTTGTGAATTGAATAATATAGAAGGCAGTTCTTATTTCTTGGGTGGCTCGTTGGAAGAATGATAAAGCACCGGTCTGATAACCAGGTGGACCCTGGTTCAAGTCCCAAGCGGGAAACAATTTTTGACCACAGTACAATCACAAAAGTACGGCCATCCCGTCTTTCGGAGAAGACATTAATTCATCTCATTACCCACGCACAAGCCATGAGCTCATGTGGGCTTCACTCTCATAAAACAAACAAATTTCGGGTACTGTATGGTTGTTAGGATTTGTTTGTAATTTTTAAAGGTTTCTAGTAACTTATCTGAGCTTTTACCAAGGTGTGAAAAACTATAGCAATAGCATAGCAAGAAATGTTTGTCCTTAAACTTCAAATCAAACACAAAATACTTAGTGATAATAGCCTGCTGCTGTATGAATTGAGAGAATCAAATCAATATTCTTATGTTTACTTTTTCAGAAACAAAACTAACGGCAAAAGATTAGCCTACATTGATACATAGCCTAATCAGTTTGAAAATAATTTCACTTACATGAACATCCATCTACCCATAGCTGATACACTTCTGGATCAACCAAAGTGTAATTACTGATGAATACTTCAACTTCTGCTCCAGAAATCATACTATTCACACTCATTTAAAAAGCTCAAGTCTGCTCACTTTACTTCACTTCTCACTTGGCTCCTATAATTAAAACAATTTCATCAACAGGATTTGATAAATCAACAAAAATGGAATGTATTTTCACAAATAACACAATATATTTAAGATTTAAATTTTAAAAAAATAATTGCCAAATGGATCACAGTGCATAACTTTGCCTCACCTCACCATCAAGTTAGGTTAGGTTTTTGAGTACAATAAAGAAACGCAGACATA
>CM029546.1:15434567-15549448 GCA_017141385.1 Sogatella furcifera
TAATAATAATAATAATAATAATAATAATAATAATAATAATAATAATAATAATTTGGGTTATAATAATTATAAAGAATACTAAGAAAAGTTAGGCTCCTATTCGAATATAATACTAAATTGAGTAATATTTATCAATTTCAAAGATAAGGGAGAACACGGTAATATGTTAATAAACAATAATTTGAGTAATACTCTAGTTATTTGCTTCAGAAATAACGATATTGGTTTTAATTCCGATACGGATTGATGAAAGGATAAAAAATTCAATCCGATATTGCCATTTATAATCATCGTTCTACTTCGATAGATAAATATGAACAATGATAAATAATTAAAATGGAGAAAAATTCACCACAGAAGATGATGCAGAATGATAATTGAATATTTTCGAACAGGATGAGTAAAACCTGCACCTGGCGGCTCGTACCCACGAAACAGGTGGGGCACGAGCACGCCAGTGGAAAAAAGGTTTCCGAAATGAAAGATCTACCTTAACAATATTGAACAAATAAAACAATGATTTCTATTTCTGTACTTCGATTATAATGATGATAATATTATAAATGGGACATAAATTAATCAACTTTTTCATGTCGAACAGAATGTTGATTAAATTTGATGTATCGATTACATACCACGTGGCACGGTACGCTTAATATACACAGGGAGAGTAAAATAATCTTTTTGGAACAATATGATTATTGTACTGAGCTGATTAATTGACCGTAACAATAAATTCGATACTCAATAAGCTTATACTGTGCTGTAATATGATTTGCATTGATAACATGTACGACACGCACACGTTTCAGAGCTTAAGAGATTAATAAATTCATCCCCTAATGTTTGATTCACATCAATTTCGAAATCGGATTGAAGTATTATAACATCTAATAACGTGAAATAAAATAATAATAATAATAAACGTTAATTCAGTGCAATTAATGTATGTTTTTTGAAAGTATTGCATCTGAAATTACTTCCAACAGAGAGTATAATGTATGGCCTCAGCTGCATAATAGTCAAGTCAAGTCAAGTCATATAAGTCAAGTCAACTCGAACAAGTATGCTTGAATGAATTTCATTTAATGGTAAAGTTGACTTGTCAGAATGCGGACTGATATTTTTCTGTTTTTTCTTATTGAATTTGGAAGCCATTCCACATGCGTCAAGACGATTTATCAGCGCATTAAATCTTTAATGTGATGTAAAAGTACTTATAGTATCCAAAGATGGGGCTGCACCATTACTTAGTAACATTTCTATCATACAACGGTTCCAAAAAAAAGTTGATCCTCCCTGGTACGTGTGGAACAGCGACATCCATGAATACCGGGGAGTCATCCTGTAAGGTTCAGCGGTATACAGAGAGTCATGGAGTATGGCTTCTCTAACACAGAAACTTCCAGGCAATCCAGCAGCTAGACAATGAATGATTGGTGCTGAGCCTCAAAAGGTGGAAACTGTTTTATTGATGTATTGGAAGTGGTGTTCGATGAAAAAGCAGAGCAGCGTTTGAGTGGAATGTAGCTTAAGTAGTACAGTTAATTGGTGTACATAATTATTATTAATAGTACACAGTAAGTTATTCTAATAAGAATTTATCTGTACTTTATGTTAGATTAGTATCCAGGTGAGATAGAATTTGCTGATTAGTTTCAAGACAAGATAGTAATAGTATTTGAAAAAAAAGATCACTCAACATGCTGACCGACTTCTATACTATTTAGTCAATAGTATTTACAGCAGACATCGGATCTATTTGTTGTACTGTAAATTCGTTCATTTATTTGTATGTTGCTCGTACATGGTGCAATTCTATCCTTCTAGCTGTGAGCTATTCGACCAAGTTTTAAAATCTTAGAAGTAATTTCTTCACTCACCATTGAGAACATGCACTCTGACACTGGCCAGGTCGGCATTGGAAGGGCTACAGCTGTATTTGCCGGAGTCTGTGAGCCGTGCATGCTGAATCAGCAGATAGCTGGTGGTCACCTCTCCCTTCTCGGTGATCACACTCACTCCGCCCCTACTTGAGTCATAACTTATCACCTGCAACACAACACAAACACACCTACATCAACCGACACGTTTCAAATCAAGTCTGGAATTATTTAAACACACACACACACACACCATCAAACTACAAACCGATATCTACATACGTCCAAAATCAAATCTGTGTTTCGAATTATTTATTCGCTTCTCACACTCACTACCCCATTTGGTAAACAAGCTCATAAATTTTCAAGCGCGAGTAGTTTTTCTCGCCGCAAACAATCTAGATTTAGGACGTCACAAGTGTCAAAATGTGATTTACAGTTCAGGAGGAATTGGTACGCTATCGTTTTGATGAGAGTAATCGTGTTAGACAGGAGCAACAAATAATTATGTGAATGATATACAAATATTAAATTAGTTTGATGTAGGAGAATATTAGTTAGTATTCTGATGGCATGTTAGAAAAGGTTATAAAATAAAACTTTTGATTGTTGAAAGTCGTTTATCGACTGTGAAATTACGTCAAATAACAGCTTTTGCAGTTTAATAAAGACATTCCCAATTTTATGTTGAGGATATGTTCCAAATGAATATCAGCTGCTCCTCTCAGAACAAAATTCAATAGTTTTTTGACTGATTAAAGTTTATTCATCCATCGTGATTCATATTGAGTAACTCTATCAGTATTTCAACCGTTTACTAGATTCGAATCTCACAGATGCGATTGAGGGCACGGGAGAAAAATTTCGCCCATCTTTTCCGATTTCCTCATAATGGAGCAAGTTCGGAGGAGTGTCAGAAGATCGAAGGACCATTAATCATGATGACTTCGCTCTCAACCCTTCAAGCTTATCGATAGGAGGAAAACAATCAACAAGAAAAATTATCAGGTTGTCCAATAGATATGAGGCCCTCTCAAGAGAGCGACAGTAGTAAATGATCCATTGAACAGCTCCAAAAACAATTTCACTGTTTCACTGAGGAATAGAGTGATAGTTGGTGATTGGAAAATTGTGAAAATTTCATTTACTTGGATGAATTCAATATACAGCTATCCATGATATTATTAAATACGTAAAACATGTGAAAAGCCCATTGAAATCAGTTATTGAGAAATATCTTCAAAGTTGGTTCAAATCCTTCTGAAAATATTACATTGGAATTACGAGAAATATCGATTTTAAACAATATTCCCGCGAAGGAAGTTCCATTGAATTGGGTAATTGTTATTTGTACCGATTCATACACATCCAATGTACACAAAATCTCGCCATGAATAAAGACTATTATTGAATTCTATTATTCCTATCTTTCCAATACAAGAACAAACCTTTATTATCTTGAATATTTTAACTCCTCAGACCTTTTGACGGCTTTTAGGCTACTTCACAAAACCGTGACAATATCACTCATACTTCAAACTAATCAGTGAAAAGTGAACTGTAAACGTAAATTCCCTTCGACTGAAGAAAAGTCATCAATTGATTCTACTTATTAATCTATTTGACACCTTGATATCGATTTGACTTTATTCCTCGGAGCTATTCAACAACAGAATCTTCGAAACCATATTCATGACAAAATCACATTTGAAAAATTAATTAGGAAGCTTGTACGAAATTTAGAATACATGTTCAGTTTTTTCCTTCAAAATCCCCAATGAACAAGCCAACATTGCCTTTGGCTACAGATCCTAATAAGGAAATGGATTCTCTAATAAGAAGCTGAAGAACTCGGGAAAGTAAATATACGATATACAGTATCTTGTCTTCTGAATAGAGATTTATTCGAATGTCCTATTGATACTGAGCTCATTAGATTCATTAAAGTGATGCTCGAAAAGTGTTCTTTACGGAGTCAACTCTGAAAGAAAACCAATTTGGCAGAGAATTTCATGCTTCTTGACTAAACTAAAAGATGTCTTTTCGTTTTCTTTGAGTGGTTCGTTTTTAATAGGTCATGAGCGGATCGGAATTCTGATGATCCGAAAAACCGAATAATCTGCTTTGATTCGATTCTTCTGTTGAAAAAGTACTTCATTCCTTTTCGGCTCCACTTTGACAATTCTTCAAGAAGTTTCAAACCGGATCTTTAGGTTATTTTTCCCATCGACGATAACGCACGTAATCTGTGAGCTTTCCAAAACCGCGTCATGCATAATGCTTTCGAATTCTCCAGCCAGGTTCATCTGTTTCCCTTATAACTTCTTCCTCTTCTCCAATACCGTTTAAATACCCTGAAAAGTATAATCCCCCTATTCAACCATTTTTGCTTTCTATTAATTCTCAGTATTTCATCATCTTCTTTACTTTTATCTATTTCACTCCACAGCTTGAATTTCTAGAACTCTTTTTCTCTTAGATTCCAATTCTTGATTTTCATTCAATTACTGCTTACTCTTAATTCACATTCCAATTCAACTGCTTATTTCCTCTTCTATCTCTTTCACTTCACAGCTTATAAAAATTTTTTATTCTTATTCTTCTATTATTACTTCTTATTCTTAATTCTCATTCAATTACGATATTCAAACTACTTATTCCTTCTTCATTCATACCATTTCCTACCTCTACCCATTTCTTCTTTTTATCCTCTTTCTTCATCAACCACGTCTTCTACCCTGACTGGTATAGCTCTCTGCCACCATCACTTCTTCCCCTCCTCATTCATCTCCTACCATTGCTCCTATAACCCCCTTTCTTCCTCCCATCCCTTCTCCTCCAACCATCATCAAACTCTCCTTACCTCCTTACCTTTCTTGTTCTCCTCTTCTAAATTTCATTCTTTCTTATTTATTTCACTTCTTTCTTCTCATTCTATCGTGAGTTGAGTGAACTCAACTTGTGCCTCAACTTCGCCCACATCACCAAGTGGGAGAAATGAATACATTTATCATCTATCTATTTTATAATGAATACATAGAATGTATATATTCATCCACCTACACATTTTCCTTTTGATTTGCATTGTTGAACTCCTTTTTCACAGCGAAGGAATACTTCAATACATTCCGATTTTTTTCTCCTATTTCCTCTATTATTATTTTTTTCCACCTTCATGTTTCGCCTCCTTCCATTATCTTGATTTCCTTCTTCGGTTTCCGGATTCAACGTTCTTCCAACATTCTTATGACACTGTCAAAACGGTACCAGTTCTGAATAATATACCGGAGACACGTCTCTCAGCATGCAGCGACAACATCAAACCAAACGGAATCAGGCTGATTCACGCAGCCGGTTTCTTGCACTTCTCTGATCGATTGCGCCAATTGCAAAAGGGTCACACACACGCTCACACGAGTGAGGCATCTCCATTCATCCCACACATCCTTCAGAACTGCGCCACGAGATTGGATTTCGCATTTCAAAAGCTTTCAATTTAATACGCTCGTCTCATGCCAACGAAAACTTTCATGTTGACGACACGTGCAGAGCTTGAAACAATTTGCAGTAATCGATTGACGCCTTCCTGCCTCTACTTACTCACTATTCCACTTGATTGAATTGTTCCATGTTGAAACAGAACAGGACATGTTACACAGTCATGCTTTCAGCTTGAACCACATCAAAATCCACAAGTCGATGCATCGATTCCAAGAATCAAAATGATTCACTGCCTTCTTGTTTGATTTCCACAGCTTTAGAACATTTCAGATATTATATAGCTGTAAGTGGAATGGTATGACTCCATGCATGAATAAAGGAGCTGCACTAATACCTGACCTGGTTTCAGTTTGAACTAAAATGAGATTTAAAAGTTGTGGCACTCATTCCTGGAATGGAACGAGTCACCGCAGAATTCCTGATAAGACGTTGGTCATGTATAACTGAGAATGCTGTACTAATTTAATCGGGTTACTGTTTGTATGTTCTCCAATGCTTATATCAAAGTAGAATAACGACCATATAATACGAATTCGACTCATGTGAACAAGCTATGTTATGTTATTTTGTTAGCACAAGCACGGTTATAATAATTTTTGTTAGCCAATACTTTATTCATTATATCGTCGGTCAATATTCGAGATCTCGTATCATGAAAATTTTCAACTTTGAGGTTATGGTATCATTTTTCACTTGTTTTCTGTCCACTTCATCTGTACAAGGAGGATCAAACCTCCTCCTCGAGGTTCAAACGTCCTTGGTCTGCTAATAGCAAGTGAATGAAAAATATCAAGATACCACTGAAAAAAGCTCTTATGGTGAGAACAAGTTTGTGTACACGTATGAACACGCATATGTTGGAACTGTATCGCTACTTCTAGTGTTCTATCTCTCCTAAAATATTGAAATTTTAACATGAGTGGTCACATAACTTAAACGACGATAAAGCCTAAATTACAGACTTTTTCCACCTTTCAATCTCCTTTTTTCCTCGTAACAAGAGTTCTTTGAAAGAAATTGAAATATAAGTAGACCTACCCCCAACCCACAACTTTGAATCATAAGTATGATTCAAGAAGCTATAATTGAGAAGACAGGCTTATTAGAAAATTCGATGTATTATAGTATTGTTCATATTAATTATATTCCAATTTGAAACATGATAGCAGATCAAAAATTCTATTCAAAACTATTGGAGATGTGACAACCAATATTAACCCTACACTATCTTGGAGGTAGCCAAGCAACTCATGAAAAGAATGCTTGAATTGTAGAATGCTTGTGAGACTTACAATGTGAACATTGCACTAGAAAGAATGGGAAGAGATGAGGAATCTTGGAAGCACGGCGCTTACTATATCCGCGGATTAATCATCAAAACAAACTGGGTCAATGATGGTGAGACATGGACAAATATTGCAGTTATTGAAAACTTGGGAGTATAAGATGAGGAGGAGGATGAGGAGGAGTAGGAGGAGGAGGAGGAGGAGGAGGAGGAGGAGGAGGAGGAGGAGGAGGAGGAGGAGGAGGAGGTGGAGGAAGAGGAGAAGAAGGATGGGAAGGAAAATAATTGAGAGGAAGAGGAAGAGGAAGAGGAAGAGGAACAGGAAGAGGAAGTGGAAGTGGGAGAGGAAGAGGAAGAGGAAGAGGAAGAGGAAGAGGAAGAAGAAGAGGAAGAGGAGGAGAAAAATAAGAAGGAGGAGAAAGAGGAGGAGGTGGAAGAGGAAGAGGAGGAGGAGAAAGTTGGAAGTAGAAAAAGAAGAAGAAATAAAAAAATGAGAAGGAGAAGAACACGAAGAAAAGCAAGATGATAAGTAGATGATGAGTAGTTGGAGAAGCAGGATGAGTGAGAGAAGGGAGAAGAGAGAGGGACGGGAGAGGCAGTGGCTGTGAGTGACGGTGAATTTTGAGTGAGTTTGGTGAGGTAGGCGCGGTGACAGCAAGAAAGGAATAATCGGTTGAATAAATGAATAAAACGAGCCAGAAGTACGCGACGAAGATTGAAAGGATCATAGAAAAGAATTATCAAGATTGAACAGGCCTTTAGGGGCGAAGTTGACAAAGAGTAGTGAGCGCAATTCCCACGGGAGCAGAGCGCTCAGAGCAAGTTAAACAGAAGACTCTCTCTCATTCGCTCTCCAAGGGGGTGATGCCAGTCGCCGTGCACTGGGTTCGCAATCCATGTCTTCAACATATTCTTTGCTTTTATCTGCCGCGTCTTCTGGGTAATGTTTGCTCGGTTATTTATTCGCTTTAGTTTGCAGTGCGGCGCTGGAATGCCAAGGTGCTGCTGAATAAATTCACTCGACTGCGCCTCCACTCATGCGGTTCCACTGTGCACTCGCTAATGATTTTAATTCGTTCTTAATAGTTCCATTACTGTCTTGCCAAGCATTACACAGGCCAGAAGTACACAAAGCCCTGTACCACCTTTTGTACACGATTCCTTCTCCATTACAGCTGTACCTTATCATAAAACCCATTTCGCTGCTAAGTTATTAAAAATACCGAAATTACTTCTCTGTTCTTTAATATGATGTGTGTTGATTGCTATAATCTGTCCAAGCAAAGAAATCTCTCTGGCAAGATGAGAAAATGACTCCAGCTCGGTCATTCCTGGTTCAAAAATTATTGAATTGGTCTGAAATTGTAGTTTGGAGTGTCTCCTACGGATGAGACAGACGATTGGACAGATGCTCTGTAATTGAAATAATCAACCTGTCCAAATTACTGTACTAAATGTCCAACCTCTAGTCAAACCGTTGTTCAATATCGTTCGATCCAATGGTACTAGTTTTATCTATAGTACAATAATATTCGATAAGTAAAGAATAAAAATTTGTGGATCCATCAAATTTTTCACTTGAAGGAACTGTGTTGCTTCTAGAAACTGAAATACTGAAAATAGTAATGATATTTTTGTTAATTTTGATTATACCTGTTTCGATTCAAATACATTTTGAGTAGTTGTGAAGGTGATACTGTGGTAGTTACCTATTATGCCTAAATGAAAAGAAAAGATGTTGTCAAACTACTTTGGAGTTTACCAGAGATTGATAATGGTGTAACAACCGATACTGGTATCTCAATTTTTCAATGAAATAGTGTTCTGACAACATTTTGTCATTTCATTCAACGATTGAAATACTTTCTCATTTTTTTTGTTACGTGTTGTTATTCTGATAGAGAACAATAATACAAATAGCTGTGAAATAAACTTTCAGATATAAACACACTTATCTAAATTCTTGAAGTATCCTGAATTATTATTGGTGAGTGACAAAAATTGTCAAAACAATTTTTCTGTATGCTATGGCAAATTTCCAAAAGATGATACTAATGAATAATATCATCTCGAACCTACAGATAGGCCTACCACACCGTTTAATTAGAATTGGAGGTGGAAGAGACCCTAATCTATTCTCCTCTGATTCATGTTTCAGGATTGGAGTGAGACTGAATTCAGTGGAAAATACTCAGATTTTCCAAGAAGAAACTTTGTTTTCAGGATCACTCTTTGTGTTTACGACCCCAGATTACAGCACTTTTGAACTAGTGAAGGTACTCTCGCTACGAGCTAGAGCGTGTATCTCAACAGTAAATAACATGTTCGGATTGAAGTGAAATGCTGCTCAACTTTAATAACTACTATTCCGAATTCTCCTCGATTGTTATTATTCTGAATTTGATGCTTGCCTTCAGCATAACATAAAAATAAATAGTGAAGTCCCGTCGAAACTTTCTAAAACTTTGAACTATTATTATCATTTCCGATTCCAACTTCAAACACTGTTGAAAATGTAAAGGGAGTATGAAAAAGCGTTCTATGATCAAAAGGACTGATTAAATACCAATATTGTAATATTAGGACAATATAACGTTATCATTGAGGGTATAGAAATCATTATAGATACTGATACCTCATACGCTTGATTCTCGGTTCACTGAGTAATTGGAGCAAATAAATCTTTCAGGTATATTAATATATAATTAATTGTAATTTATTATTCTATTATCTATTTATCCTTTCTTAAATTACATTTTTTAATATTTTGTGACCCTGTCTATCTCGAAAAATCTAATTACGGTTCAAAGAATAATAAAATTCCAAGAATCTAATTTTTTCCAATCTAATTCCAATGAGAAGAGTAATAATTTTTAATTGAAAAGAGGATATTTTCATTTCATTTCAAAAAAGTAATTAAAAAATCATAGACGTCAAACTGTCAATGAATTGCAGTATCTGTTGTAATATGGCAATTATTTGACTCTTACAAGCTGTGTCACGAATAAGGTACAATTCCATGAATTCAGGGATGAAACAATCATGAATTACATGATTTTTTTGGAATTCTCTTATGAGTTTGACAGAATGCTTTCTCATTGATATCACATTGATATAGTTTTCAAAATAAACATCCTTATTTGCCCCCCCCTCGATTATTATTCCCATATAAGATCACAAAAAATAATTAATTTCCATGGAAATTGTAATTGATGAAAAGCCAAAAAGTTCTCGATAAAATATATTTTTCATTCACCTAAGCGTATTATGCGGGTTATGTATCGTATTCAATACAAATGAAATTCTGAGGATTTCATTTGATGATAGCGTAATATGGAAATTGATAATTAACTCATTCCTCAGAGCTTGTCTGAAAGGACTTTCAATGCCCAGTAAACTCGTGAAATATGATTTAAAATAATCAAATTGGACGTGAAAAATGTTTAGATGGAGTAGACCAGCTTGATTATAATGGAAGTACTTATTTCCTGTTGTATTCATAAAATATGTCAGGAACTCCCATCGTTCCCGTAAAGAGAATAGGGCTCTTTAGACAATAACAACATCATTACACAGGTTTGTTTAGTAAAACATTTGTACAACTGTTTCCGAAAGTTACAGAGGCCAAATATAAGACAAAGTGGATAAAATAGTTTAATCAAGAAATCCATCACGAATAGAAGTAAAGAAGCTTTTCATCGAATGAGAAATTCAAACTCCTGGAGATGACACTTAGAGACAAATGAGTATTCACATTAATTTTACTCGAAATGCTCAAATGCTCTGCTTGAAATGCTTTCTGAAAACTTGAAGATTTTCTTCCTATTGAATCACGAGGTTTCTAAGTTATCTTCAGGCTATAGATTCAACATCATAATGAAACGTTCTATTCAAACTTTATTCGCAAAAGAAAATAAAATACTAAGGTTTTAATTCGTTTCCAATGACACTTGGAATGGAATATCGAACTCTGTTTTCTATTGCTGTTCAGTTACAAGAATCAGTTTAGGAAGACATGATTTACATGAATAATTACTTTATATAATTGGGTTGTGGTCTTGAGTAGAATACTCTAGTAGTTTCAATTGTTCTTGAAAAGAAGATGCAATCATTTTAATAATTATACTTATTAAAATTGTAATATTGTGGGTTGGATGTTGGTTTATAGACATTGATATTAGTATTAAAGTAAACAAAAATTGATATTAATATGAAACAATACATCCATACTATTAGTTAATTAATTCCAAGGCGCCAATGGGCTTCACATGAAATATAATAGAATAATAAGAAAATGAACACAAAAATAACTGCTCACCTCATCATGGTGGTACCAAAAAATGTAGGCAGGTGGTTCAGGGCTGTATTTAATGGTGCAAGTCAGGTTGATTGTGCTGCCCTTATCCACATGAATATCGGGGCCTCCCAATATTGCTGCTGTAGGAACTGAAACATTAACAAGTCGCCTATTGTTGAATTTAACTTACGAATCGGTTATATTATACATTTTATCCATAGTTGACCAAAGATCAAACACTCACAAGCATAATTCAAGTGAAACTCAAAGTGGAACGAGGAACTTGTTATGATTTTTTCAAAAATGATATTGATGGAATGATAAAATTAGACTGAATTGGAAACTGAGAAGTCTTGTGTTGAACTGAATTATTACGAAACGGGGATAAACTGAATTGAATGAAAAGGAGTTGTCATTACCACAAATGTATTAAATGGAAAGAAGATATTGTCAAGCCACAGATTTCAATTTCATTCTGTTCAATATAACTAACACAATATATTACCTTCACAACTATAGTTTGTCCAAGCAAAGAAGAGCCTCTGACAAGATGAAAAAATGACTCCAGCTCCGTCAATATTGGTACAAAAATTATTGATTTGATCTCAATCGTAGTTAACATCCTGATCTACAATTTGAGACAGAGTCAAAATTTTTTGAAGCAATATTGACCGAGCTGGAGTCATTTTCTCATCTTGCCAGAGGCTCTTCTTTGCTAGGACAAACTATACTCAACCACATATTTTTGAAATATCAAGATACATGAATCGGTTGTTCTACCATAATCTATCTCTGCTGAATTGGAGATGACATCTGATTTTACATAAGATTGATCAATGATCATGGTGTAGCCTAACAACTGAAACCGGTATGTCGATAATAATTCATGAATTTGTGCTAAAGACAATCTCTAAGTTGATAATTCTAATCAATACAGTTTTCGCCCGTTTTGTGAATAAATTCACCTCATAGGAAGTTCCTGTGATAACAAATCTCTTAATTTCCAATTCAGTCTACTTCTATCATTTCTTCAATATCCACAATGATTATGACAATCTCTAGTCTTTCCATTCAGAATAAAAATTATCACCAGAATATCAATTTAAAAACTATACAAATTAAACTCAGTCCCATGCTTATCTCATCATTTAGGGTGGATGAAGAAATGAGATTAGAGTTTTCAATTCAGTCTTTCCAAAACAATAATCAAAAAAGCTTATTCAACTGTTAAGACTAAAGTTGATAAGTTGTGAAGAGGTCTGTTAAGTTATTCGGAACTACCAAGTCTTTCAAGTGTGTGGTTACAATTTAAACGCATTAAATCAAGAGGATGGAAGAGTTGAAAACTTCGTGTGTACATGAAGCTGGTAACAACAAAGGAAACAGTTGTTTATTGCAAAGATCTCCCTTCGCACCAGACGTTATCCTCAAAAGGCTTGCTGAAGACAATTTGAATTTCAGTGATGTAGGAGTAGGCTCCTTTCTCTGGGGCCTTTCGACTGGGAAGAGCAAGTTTCATCCCAAACGTTTATTTAGTTCGTCGTTAATTGGAATGATCGCCTTGGTGCATGAATGACGACGATTCTTCGAGAACTTCCTGCAATTACGCAGGTTTATTCCCTCATCATCCCACTGGTACCCCCTATTCAACAGTCTGAAGGATTTAACTTTCAAACTGCTGTAGAGTCATTTTAAATGGGTTGGGAAAGCTACAAGTTGCATTTTTATGGATGTGGGTGTGGTATTGTTGCAGTAGAGGGAAATGTTTGAACTATTTTTGAAAGAGCTTAAAGTTTTTGAAATTGAAGTTTACTCTTTTGCGTTCAAGAATCAATAAATTATACAAATGAATTATTTGGTGATTTGTTCAAGATCCACCAGAAATAACAGTATTATGATGATTAATTAAGAACAGTGCTGATGAGAGTCGTGAAAAGTCCGAATAGAAAACGTCAACATCATTCAAAACAAAACAATCGATAACAGGAAAACGGAAGTTTAAACAAAAGGACAATTAATAAAAACAAGGAAAATAAAAATTTGTCGCTCTAATTCCAAGAGATTTGTGACAGACAACAGAAATTATTAAGTTGCAGACAAGGTAAAATAGTAACATCACACTTTGAACTGTACTACATTTCTATGAAATTCTGAGGATGATGAAGTTCTTTGATAACTAGGAAGGTAGATGGAGAAAGGAAAAGAGTGTACCGAATCTGATTCTCGAAACAGTCTTTCCGTTTATTAGACATGATAGCAGAATTTAAAAAAAAAGGCGGAAGACTGATTCAACTGTCAGCTTCTTTACAAAAGTTCCTCTACTAAAGTTACTTTGTCTCATTTTTCAAGCTCACAAAGAGTTAGAGTTAATGAAAATGTCTTGTTTTGAGAATCTGTATATTAAATCAAGGAATCTTGCAGCAATAAGGCTTCCTTTTTGGCAAAACAGGGGCTTTCATTGGATGGGAGAGTAATTTGTTATTAATTTGGAATGTTAGTACTTCATCTTCCACACGTCAAGCATAAATTACTTGGGTTGCACATCACGAAAAAATGTAAGACGTGTTAGTTTGGAAAGTTTAATAAAATGTTCAGAAGGAAAGTTACAACCTTCGCCATGGTCCCTGAACATCTGATGGTAAACATCTTCATAAATTCTCGGCGATTCTATTAAAAGCTTCACATTCGCTTCTGTTGTCGGGCTGGAATCTGTAATGAATAATATTCCTCTTCAGAGAAGCTTGCAAAAACTTTACGTTCATCTTTGAATCGGTTAGTCCTGATGGCTTAAAAACATAATGAATATTACCAGATAATTTCACTGTAGATATTTTTCAATTGTATTTCCCTTTTAGGTACGTGGAATGCAAACGAGGTTCTTATCCACAGTAAAAAATTGATATAATGACAAAAAACATTAATTAAAGACTTATTCCATATTATATTAATAACAAATACCACTCAGAATTGTAATTAATAATAATGCATGAGACTGCTCTTTTAGAGGAATTTTCTAATTTGAAATGGAATTACTGTAATATTCAGGTTTTAAGGTTCTAAATTTATTTCTTTACCCTGATAAAAAATCTCTGTTATTAATTTCAATATTATTGTCATTCGAATGATTCAAAATCAAACTCATATACGGTTGTTGAGAGAAAAACATATATTGGGTAAAAACTATTAAATTGGAAAAGTATGAGCTTATTCTCGGTCGCTCTTCTACAAAGTTATTGGCAAATATTTGAATTGAAGAATGAAAATTGAAGCATCCTTGAAGTATTATTTGTTCCAATATCATGCTTCAACCTGAGAGTCATTTTGAAGTGCGAATAGAACGAAAAATGAACAACGTTTATTAGATCTTGCAAATGAGTTTTTTTGAACATCGGTGGTTTTTTCGCTTATTGAGATGAGATATTGAGTTGAGATAATATGTGAATGAGAATGGAGAATAATATTTCCATTTGGGGAAAAATATTGGAAGACCAGCGATGTCTAGGTAGCCCTAAAACCATCGATCAGTGAAAGACATCAAACTACAGTGAACTACATGTAGTTTCTTCATGCATGTACTATATGTATTTTTCACATGTTCTACGTGATACACATCCTAGTAAAAAATTCCAATATATCATTTATGAGTGTGCATGACAAACTTATCGATCCCTTCATAGAGAATCAGGTGCATTCAACTGGATATTTATTTCAAAAAGTATATTAGAATCACACAGTTCCACCTATACGCCAGATAAGGCAAACTAATCTAAAAACAGCGACAAAATTGAATATCATGCATGATTCGTGCAAAAACGGCAGCTCTCAATTGAATTTCATGAGTAGCGAGTTGCGATTGCTGAGCTGTTAAGTGACATAATTAGTTTTGCACATGAAGTCGCATTGGCCGGGGATTAGAATGCGCTGATGTTATTCATGTGTGATGTCTCTATACATGCTAACTCTACTATGCAGTGTGCCTGTGTCCCACTAAGCCTCCTGCTCTCGCAGCGTAATTTAGAGGAGCAATAAAACGACGCCATTGGGCTTTCAACGTGTTAATATATTTCACGGACTGAGTGCGGGTCATTCAGTTTACTTTTCATTCCGTGTGCTTTGGGCCCAGCCATCATCGTGCTACCTCATTACTGTATAGTTATTGTTCGCCAAGCTGAAAAGACCCAGCGTCAGAATAAACTTTACATTGGAACGGTGTGTCTTCTCATCTTGCGCGAGCTATACCTTTCGATAACCTGAGCCGAATTACTGGACCATTGAGCACTGTAGAAACAGTGGTGCATTCGGATAAAAAGTGATCAACTCGCCTATTTATTGCATTTTGATGTATTAAAACGGTACTCACTTTGCTTTCAACGATAAATCACATAAATCAGGAGTGGAATGCAGGGGTGCCTATCCCCCCCAGCGTCCATGACGCCAATCCCCCCCAAATGAACTAAAGATCCCCCCTTATTACTTTCCTTGCCCTACCTACTACCATAGGTAGGGAAAGTATTGCTTTCCAAAAAAAATTAAGGTACCCCAAATTTAGGTTTTGTATGTGTTTCAAGGTCCCCTGAGTAAAAAAAAGTGGGTTTTGGGTATAGGTCTGTTTGTGTGTGTGTGTGTGTGTGTGTGTATGTATGTGTGTATGTATGTCTGCATACACTATATATCGATTCCCAATTGACCGATTGACTTGAAATTTGGAACTTAAGGTTCTTATACCATGAGGACCCGACCCGAAGAAATTCATCGAAAAATCTCGGAACAAATGGCAGATAATATGGCGAAAAGTGTGTTTTTCACGATTTTCTCAAAAACGTCTCTAAAGATTTTTTTAAACTCATACCCGTTTTTGACCTATATAAGCCCTATCGACTCCCAAGAGTCTCATTCCTGGTAAAATATCAGAAGATCAACGGCATTGTTGAGGAGAATGAACTTCTATCTCGATTTTCTCAAAAATGTCTCAAACTATTTTTTTTTCAAATTGGCACCCTATATAGTCATTAAAGCTCTATCAACTGGCATAAGTCCCCTTTGGATAATATTATCAGGGGCGTCACCCCATACTTGACAAGTTAGGAAAGTCTGTAGATAGGCAACCCGCACTGCATGAATCTGTATATAGGCAACCCGCACTACATGGCTCGGTAAGTGGAGCTCGGGCAACGCGGGCAGTGCGCTTCACACTCATGTACAAAAAGTGTATCAATGTCATTCCGTCATTCTCGCAATCAAGGCAATCCGCATCAGGGTTAAAGAAAAGAAAAATCACATTTCAAAGAAGTATTAGTGTTTCATAATAATTATTGGTAAAATACCAGAGTTATGGAATCGAACATTATCAATTCCACCTCTTTGATCCGATATATTGGAATACTATAGACCAAAAAATCTACTTTCATTCAAGATGCAAGTCAATTCGGCTAACGAGGCATCATGGGCTTGTGAATGTTTCAAATCACACACAAGATGAGCCGAAGCGCCGAGAGGCGCGAGGCGTTAACGGCGAGTGCAAATTTCACTATAGCAATTTCTATAATAGGTTAATTTTAATTTATGGTCTGAACTTTACATTATGAAATTTGCACTCGCTGGTGACTAGGTGCCTAGGACTAATACAAGATATAGTCTATCCAAGCAAAGAAGACCCTCTGGCAAGATGGGAAAATAACTCCAGTTTGGTCAATGATTGTTCAAGATAAATGTGGTCCTATTGGTGGATCAAACCTACAATTTTGAGATCAAATTGATAAGTTTTGAACCAATATTGACCGAGCTGGAGTCATTTTCCCATCTCTCCAGAAGTTCTTCTTTGCTTGGACAGACTGTACTTGTATTAGGCCTACGTAAATATGAATGGCAAGGAAAGTTGTGTGAGTGTACCACACAAGATTTTTTTGGGTCTTCCATTTAAATAAGTGAGAGTGAAATGTGAGATTATTGAATAACAAGTAAGTTGAATGTTGGGGCTGTACGCTTCACCAACTACTCCAGGGGCGAATCTAGAAACAAATTTTTGGGGGGGATATGAAATCAGGGTTGAACCCAGGAAAACCCTTTTCCGAGAGGGGGGGTTGTTGCTTGCATCGAATATCTATAATGTATTCGCCTTCTCTCAACAAACAAAATCATATATTTTTGTCGTGTAGAAAAATTCATTCATTATTCAATAAATTATTGTAGATTAATTGACTTGAACAAGAGCTATTCAATTGGTCTCTTGTAGTTATTGTATGGGCCTATTGTATTGGACAATATTATTGTTGAGTTGAGCGTTGTAGTTCTCGATTTTTAAGCTTTGCTTAGAGATTTTTCCTGTCATTCTGAACCTAAACTGAAGAATACAGGCCTATGTGCTCTGGATACTGGGTATTGCGATTTGTTTGGATAATATACAATATAGCCTATGCAGTATATTTGATTATTATACCTCAATTACAAATGTTTATTGACAATTGTGTTGTAATCGAGAGGTTTGCCCCCGATTGTCTGAGTCTTTATTACAGAAGTACAGTCGACTCTCGATAATACGAAACTATGGTACATGTATTACGAACTAAATACCCTTGAAAAACTCTTGATAAATCGAACAAAATCAATGCATTTAGGTACGGTACTCTCGATAATACGAATCAAAATACAGAGCCTGATCCGACTGCAACACGCGATAATTCGAATTTCTATACAAAAACTCTCGATATTACGAACTTCTATTGAACATGAACATGATCAAACCTGCATAAAATTCAGTGAAGCAATAAAAATTACAGACTTCTTCATAAAAAAAATCTCTTGAAAAAAGCTCAATAATATTGTTTTTTCTTTAAAAATTACAGACTTTTTCATGGAAAAAAATTTAATTTACTTTCGATTGATTGCACAATACTGTAATTGTATTATTTTTTCAATTAATTAATCCACTTCTAATTCCTTAATTGAATTTTTCAATTCTAGATAATTTTTATTTTTATAGTTTTACAGAACTGTATTTGAGAATTAGAACATTCAATAAACTACATAATATCAAACAATTTTAATTTCTATAGCAATATACAGTAGCAATTTTGCTATATAGAGTTATTTTTCCTCTTCCATCCAACTTCTGATAATACGAACTCTCGATAATTCGAACTTTTTCTCTGGTCCCTCCAAATTCGTATTATCGAGAGTCGACTGTATATTGTATTTTCTTGGATAAATGAAATGAAATTGTTGAAATTATATCGAATAACATTGAAAATCCTATCACAAAATGAGTTTTACAAATCGCAGAGATTAATTTTGATACAGCTTATTCAACATATGACCAGGGTTGACGGTAAAATCTCTGTGAATGAATGGAAGGGCTGAATCATTCAAATGATATCGACGAGTAGCACTTCTCATGTAAGATTTTACTCTCTGAAGATTTGAAAAGAAGCGCTCAAGAAGAAGTTACTGTTGTAATAGAAATCGTTGCACCCATATTCAATATCAAATATATTAATATTATAAATATCCATATATTTTCATGGAACATTTTGTAAATGTTTGCTGCATTTAACATTCAACATTTAGAACTGAAATATTTGGGTTTGCTATGCTTAATTCTGATTGAATCTATATTATTTCCTTCTCCAGATTTCCCCCGCGAGGGAAAACTTTTTCAAAAATCAACCTAAAACTACATTTTTAGAAATTCAAAGTGTAAGATCTAGAAGTGTTAATCTAGTGTAAGATGATCCCCAATTTCGGGGGGATATATTCCCTCAATCCCCCCTGGGTTCGCCCCTGCCAACTGCAACTTTAGGAGTCTTAAATACGAAATATTATATCTTCAAGCACGTACCTTAATTTCCCAACTATAACTGTTATTTTTTACAATTATTATTACAGAGAATCGTCCTCAGGTTAAAATAAATCCCCCCCAAAAATTTGTATGACGCCATTGGCGTCACGTCCCCCCCTTGTAGGCACCCCTGGTGGAATGCATATCAATTCACTATGCCAAAAGTAAGTTTTTTACTTAAATTCACATTGGAATATTAGTCGTTTTCCACTATATGAAGATAAAACACACTTTTTCAAAAACAATGCACGTTCTGAAGTAAATCCTAGGAAGAGCACGGGGAAAGGATGTAGCGAGTTTATAGTTATTCTGTTTGTGACACCAATGCTAATTGATTGTGAAGAGAGATCATATTTTTTATTTTGAAATTAATAATTATTTTAGAATAAATCCCACTTCCAGCACGAGCTCGCTCTGCTTCGAGGGGGAGTAGTGGTTGAGTACTTTTTGGTTATTTATGATCCAATATTCCTAATCTCTCTCATGTTCGCATTTATTTTAATTAAGTTTTGTAATGGGAGATTCACATGAAAGCAATGAGCAGAATGGTAGAATGAGATCAATACAAATGGAAGTAATTAGTGCTTGTATTTTCAATTTCGTAAAATTGTTTCAATTCATATCAACCGTAATAAATGTTTTATAATTTTTCATTTCAATCTCTAATTTTTTCATACTCTTCGATATTTATTGGATTTAACAATGCTTCAATTGAAACAAAAAACAGTCTAAACTGAATATTCAACCCAATGCTACAACCTGTACTTGACAGTAATTAATTGAGAAACAGTTTCCTCAATAATACATTAGAGAAAAAATAATTATGAAAAAAACAATATTCATAATTACAAAATTGAGATTATCTTGATAATTAACAATAAAGCGTTTCTGCGCATATAAATATGCTAATAACAAAACAAAAAAGTGGTGTAGTGATCCACTATTACCGTTTCGAATGGAAAACTTGAAAAATAAGGTGAAAAGAAGGATACAAATACTGTTGGGGGATGGATTCTCAAGCAATGAATGCGATGTTCCACAGTGCTCTATAGGCTATAACACTCAGTTCACCAAATGATTTGAGCACATTCAGTCCAATAAATGTTATTCTTTATCTTCTCACCCTGCTTTGATTGTGTTTATGAACATTATTCACAAAAAAATGAGAACCAGCCTATCCAAGAAAAATAAAAATAAAAATGTTAAAAAACGCTATTGAAACAGATCAAAGAATAATGAAATCATAAGGTTGCATTCCCAAGCAGCAACTTAAGACGCGCGGCTCGAGCTGCTCGGCTCTCTATACCTGCGCTGCTTCAGCCATCACAACTCATTCACATAGCTATATTATAAATGTTCACATTGTTATCAGGGTCACTAATGTATAATAAGTCGATAAATTTTATAGAAAAATCCTGCTTTTCCAAGTAGCCTGATAATCGAGTAAATTTGAATTTCAAATTAAATTTGATTTATTTATTTTTTGTTTGTCAATGGCTCAACAGCCCAAGAAGGGCTACCAGCCTACCAGCCCACCTGCTGGTTGCCAGTTTCATATTCACTCCACTATACAGTCCGCTCAAGCAAAGAAGACACCCCAGCAAGACGGGAAAACGACTCCAGCCCAGCCAATACCTGCCCAAAAGACATAAATTCGTAAACAGTACCCACAGTCCTCGAACCAACACCGATCGAGCCAAACGATATCCCCACACCTCGAAAGAATGCCATCCCCGTCCGAACAGACCATGCAGGAAGCAAATAATCATCAACCAGGATAGAGGTAACGTGTTGTTAGCACGGTGATCCTCTCAACCAGTCTCCACAATCAAGTGAAGGCGCAGAACACCTCTGAATAACATGCATCTAATCAGATAAAGTGTTATGCAACAATAATTACTATTACTCCAGAGACGGCAAACGACTGACTGTCTTTACTAACGACAGCCAATCTCCCAAAGGAGGTAATTTGAATTATTAGTAGCCCCAATAACAAAGTAAACATATGTAATATATGAATTGTTATGTGAATTTGTGGTGACTAGGGCAGCGGAGCTAGAGCCGGCCAGGTTGAGCTGCGCCTCCCGAACTGCCGCTTGAGAATGCTGCCTTCAGCATCAATTGCCTTGAGATTTTATTCGCTTCAATCAAAACAGTAGTGAACGTTTCAAGAAATAAGACTAACTTCCTTAACTGTTTCATTAAACTCTCTTGAAAAGGTGATCACCTCACAAAGATGAATAGAAAAATTAATCCAAAGTTTTTGAAATCGACGTAAGCTGTGTCAAGCTGTCACACTCTGCATTTGAACTTTTAAAGAAGGTTAGAAAGATAATAAATAATAAATTAACCAATAAGTTTATCAGCTTCTGTAGAATGAATGAATATATAACATAAAATAAATTTGTTCAAATTTGTGCCATTAACCGTAATTACAGCGTTTAAATGTTCGCGTCTTTTGAGCAACCATAGAATAATGGAACTCTCTCCTGAATACTAGAATCCTAGGATCCATGGATCCATCTCAAATGAACATTCCACATAATTGCACCTCTGAGACACAATCTATTCTTCTAAATGACCACTCACCGACAACGTTGAGGTTAACGAAGAAGCTCTTGACGGGCTGCGTGCTGATCTGGCACTCGTACATGCCAGCGTCCCTCTTCTGGGCCCACTTTATCTGCAGCGTCCACTCGTCGTTGTCGCGATGGTGCAGCGCCATAAACCTCTGGTCGGACGTGTACGTGTAGCCGCCCACTGTCAGAATGTGAATGTCCCTGTGCCGCACCCACGATACCTGCAACAATCAATCATTGATCGCTGTTAAATTTGATCATGATTTTTGAAAAGGTCGAAAGTACTCTTGACCGTGAGTAAGTAGCCTATACTGTCATTCAATTGGAAAAATATTATCGTCCGAACCGTTATGTTCAAATTTGATTATAATATTTTTTCGCTCTCTGATATGAAGAATGACAATGATAATATTCTATAATATGACAATGAATAACTTCAAACTCAATACAAATCACTTTCAAGTGGAAATAAACTTTACTTTGTTTGTTTGTCAATGGCGCAACAGCCCTATGAAGGGCCTAGCCTACCAGCTGGTTGCCAGTTTCATATTCACTCCACTATACAACCCGTCCAAGCAAAGACGACACCCCGGCAAGACGGGAAAATGACCCCAGCCCGGCCAATACCGGCCCAAAAGACAAAAATTCTCAAAAGCACCCACAGCCACCGAACCAACCCCGACCGAGCCGAAGCCACCCCCAGCCCGCCAGAATGCCCTCCCAGCCCGGACAGGCAATACAGCAGGCGAATAATCAACAACCAGGATAGAGTTAACGTGTGGTTAGCACGTTTATCCTCTCAACCATAAGCTAGTCTTCACAACCAAGTTAAGACGCAGAACACCTCTGAATAACATGCAGTTAGTCAGTTAGAGTGTAATGCAACAATTGATATTCCTCCAGAAACGGGAAACGACTGACTGTCTTTACTAACGACAGCCAATCTCCAAAAGAGAGTAATAAACTTTACTTACATAGTAGTAACTAGTTTCGATCTGTTGTGATGAGTTTTAGGATGACCACCACAAGTCGAAACTAGTTACTACTATGTAAGTAAAGTTTATTTCCACTTAAAAGTGATTTTTATAAAGTTTGAATTTAAAAGTGGAAAAAAAGAATGGATACACAACACCATAATGAATAGCTTCTCCACTCGATAATAATCTTTTAAAGATTGAAATTTAATCATTAGGCCTAATTATTTCACAAAATTTATGAATTAATCACTAGTAAACTTCTTGGATTCTCGTCGTATCACTTATTGTGTTTGTTAGAGAAGTGTTCATAACGCTCTTAGGATTTTCGTGACACTTATTAGACGTTTTTGATCACGGAATCAATTAATCTTCGACCAAGTTCATAATTATCATATTCGATCATCAATTAATTAATCATGTGAAATATCGTGGAGCAAGACAACACTGAAAAATTATATTCACAAAATAAGCGATTAGGTTATTTAATTATAATCACTTTTATAACGTTATAGCAGTTGAGGAACCAATTTTATTGAAATCGGATAGAATTTATAATAGGCTAATTATTCTTGAGATTTGGAGGAGGCTTGTAATATATGGCCTTCAAGGGCCATATGGTTAATGAGTAACTTAAAAACAAGTTTTTGCCACACTGGTATGAAATGGACTGTTTTACATGCTTTATACGGAGGCCGAAAACGCTCGTTTTCAGGCGAGGTCGCCAGCAACTCGCCGGGAAAATGCGTTTTTCGGCCCTAGGGCGGTAAAATAACCTTGAATGTCAGCTGACTGAAGGTTGTTGTCGATTTAAGGGTTAGTCGATCAATAGGTAGCATTCCGGTTTGATTGCATTAAATGTCAGCTGTTTTGGGAGTCAATGTCGACTTATTGGTATTTCGAAGTAAAGGTAGTCTCTCATCTGTTATTTTGATTGTCAAGATCCCTTGTCAAGAGAACTGACGTTGAAAGTTTTCAAATTAATCAGTAGTTGAATAATAAAGGAAAACTGCTTCAATAACTAATACTTCAACTTTGATAAGATTAAAAATGTTTGTATTGATTAACTGTTGAATAATGATGAACGTGAAATCCATGTTAGAACAAAATTATTGTTGTCAGACTCTGTGTTACTTCGTCTAGCAGGTAAGCCAGCGCCATCTAGCGGCTGATAATGCAACTAGACAAAAGTTCTCTGATAGCCAATATCTGTCGAAAATCAACAACTTTGAATTGATATTGTACAATTTAGGATGATCGTACAAAAATTATCTTGTTCTTAAACGTTTCTGAACTAATAAAATCGAATACACTGATAGTTATAAAGTAATATTCAGTCACTAAATCAATAAACTTTTGACGCGAAGTTCCAATAGCAAGCAGATGGCACCTACTCCAAATTCAGCATAGGGGAAGATAGCATAATAAGGCTACTGGTCTAGCTGTTCATGGAAATGATTAACTGATAATTTTGTTTTGTTTTCATTGATGTTGTGTGCCGAAAAATAAAGTTCGACACCACAGGTCGAAAATGTAATATTCCGTCTCTCAATCTTTTCTAGTCCTCGGCCTACGGCCTCGGACTTGAAAACCGATTTCGAGCCGGAAAACGCACATTTTCGGCCCAAGGTACGAAATATACTATTTCCATTTGTAATATCCTAGACCTAGAGAGTTATGAAGCATGAGGAATGAAAATTCAATTCTCAATATTATATTAACATCGGTACAATGATTTCTTAGAAATTATAGAGCATATAAGAGTTGCTTGATATGTATGAGAAATCAGTAAATAAGTAATTATTTAAAATAAGTAACATGAAATAAGTAACATGATAATCATATAAAGCTCATTTTTCTACTAGAATAGAGCATGCTTGGAAATTGTTGGGTGTATTTTTGTTGAATGCAAATTCACTTCCAGAGAGCAAATAATGTTCCAATAGTAGTTCTTTCCAGAATTGCAGTTATTTCTTGGATTGTTTGTTATTTTGATCGCCGTTGAAGCAACTGAAGAGAATGAATTCTTATTTCGTGATTTTCTATCAAATGCCCAGTAGTTAAGCATAGCAGTTAAATTTACTTTAGGAATCCTTGAACGTCCTCTACTCGTATAGTCTGTCCAACCAAAGAAGATATTCTGACAAGATGGGAAAATGGCTCCAGGTCGGTCAATATTGATTTAATAATCATGATTTTGGTGTCAAGTTATAAATCAGAATGTTTTCTATAATTTCAGACCAAATTTATAATTTTTGAACCAATATTGGCCGAGCTGGACTCATTTCACCATCTTGCCAGAATATCTTCTTTGCTCGGACAGACTATTCTTGCAAGCATGTGTCTAAAATTGCAAACTAGGATGATTTCTGAAGGTTCTCTTTCCCTCTCAAATCAGACACATTAGCAATCTCCGCCTATCAAAATGTATTGAACAATAATCTAATCCAATTTGCAGTTATATTTGCCAGGAGCACTTTGACAGTGATTGTCGTTTTAAATTGATTGGACGATGAGGGGATGGCGAAATTTTTTCGAATTCGAAGCAAAATAAATAGTAATGATTCCATGTTTGAAGAAGAGAGTTTTGGAGCTAAAGGAGCAAGGAATTCGGTCGAATAGTTATTATTTGGTCGCGGTTATTGTTACTGCCCACTTTGGGAAGTTAAATTGTGTTGACCGTCGGAAGTGGCTTCCCCTCTACCCCCTCCCTCCAACCTACTTACATTACCAACCTTTCCCAACTCACCCCTCACCCCAAACAAACAAAACAATACGATTATTAAGAGCAAAGGCAGCATGGGTTATGAGCAACCAACTGGAAAACTAAGTCAGGTTTTTCCACAGTGGAAAACCTCTCTATCCAACAGAATCCTAGCTACCCACCCTTCTCCACAGCAGAACTGATTTTCTAATTTGTAAGAAGCGCAATTCTGATTTTTATGGAACTGTAAATTGTAAATTCAATGATAAAGCTCTACAATGGAAACTCTACAGCAGAACTGATTCTCTGATTCTTGTGAAGCACATGAAGGGCATTTATGAAACTTTGAATTGTGATAGGTAGGGAATTAAAAGAAGAATAGGGGATCACCCTATTTTCAATTAATCACCCTACAAACCACCGATCAAACTTGGTGTCTTTGTCCATGTAGTCGAGTAATTCAGTAATTATTATGTTTGTTTAAAATGTTCCCAAAAAGGAATTCATTATTTCTTCAGGCGAAATTTTAATTATTTAAATATCCAATTGCTTTTTAGTGAACTGAACAAGTAGTAGACTTCATTATCTTCTGTTGACCTCTCAACCATTGTTGCTGCATGATGATGTTCTTATTATAAATGATGAATGAATGGAAGAGGTGCTAATTTTCCCTTATCCTCCAAACAAATAAACTGTTTTCAAAAATAAGAAAAAGTTGATATATTCAAGGAATTGGGAATTTTATCCTCATCCAGGACAGGCTCGGCGCTACCTTAATGCTGTATTACATAAACTCCGCTAATTTGAACATTGCATTCTCACCTGAGACAGAAGTAACTGCACATATGAAGACTGCCAAATTGCAACTATTATTCAATCAAGTACATAATAGTTATTTCATTCGGTTAACCAAATCTACTCAAGTCACTTATCCTACAGCTCGCGACAGTTGCAAGAATATTCAAAGCTATTGGGGTTAGCACTTATAGAAAATTTTAATTGTTATTATTGGAGTTGATCCATTATCATTTTTCGAATGATAATTGAAATTTATATGATTCGACTCAGCAATTGATGAATAAAGCCCAAGAACCCCGAAAATCGGCATTATTGAAGTGAAAATGAATTCACGAGCTTATTAAAAGAATGAACAGTCAAATTTGAGCAGCATAAGCATTCTAATAGAAGAAATCTATTCAAACATTAATTAAACTTCATGAAGTCGGCATTATCAGATAACATTTTTATCCAAGTAGAAAAACGATATAATGAATAATGCTTCTGTAATAATTATAGAGAATCTGTGATACACGGTTGAATCAGTTGTGAGATGTGAGCAGCGGTATATTGGAACAAAAGTAGAAGTACACATTTTCCAATGAAAAACTATAAAATCATCAATACAAAAATGAATATTGCATGATGAGTAAAACCCAGCACATGAAATATCATTCATCGTATCACAATCTCATCCCCTAGTTCTAAGCGGGTTTTTATAGAGCAATTATTGAGTCTATTGATTTCTAATCATGCAGTTGGATTAAATCGGATTCATGAAGAAACCTGCTGCATTTTCGAGCTGGGAATGAACTTCCGATGAGAATGAATGCAAATGAGAGGGACTGATATAAATTTTATCACATTAGCTGGAACTTATGAGTTCAATTATTGGAACAGTTAGAGAATTCAACGGATTTACTGCTAGTGCCTGGAACTGGTGCTATAATTCAAAACTTCACAAGCCGGCATTCGACGACTAAATTGACCGGATGCTGGAATCGGCTTAATATCTACTTTGGAAATAAATCGACCACTAAACTCGATTGTGTGATCAAACTAATAGTTCGATCACAGATCGTGACTATTATTTGAGCAATTTACAATGAAAGCAGTTCAATACTAAACGGACTCCTATGAGCGGTTTAGGATTAGTTAGGATTTATAGTTAGTTGTAGGATCACTGTATATGGGATCAAATAGCAAAATAATAATTAGGATATTATTAAAAAATGATAATTCACGTCGATTTTCTATATTTATTTTCTGTTTCAACCTTTTAAATTCAAAATTCTTCGTGATGTTTTTTCTGAGTGGAAATTGTATTAAGTGAATATTGAAAAGGAACATAACCTGAATTGGTACATTTTTATAAAAATTGGAACAGTTTTGGGCTGACGCCTGTTTTTTCGTTCCTTCTATTGTATTTTGTCAATGATATAATGATATCATGTTGGTATCGAGAGCAATATCTACATAATATCATATCGATGCTCTATAGAACTAATATAAATCCACGAAATTCACTAGAACATGCTTAGTAGATTGATTCTTCATTGAGATTGATAGTGATAGGAATAATTATGTACCAGAGTTATCAATTTGTTTTGAAGCTTGATGTTTATCAAAACAACTTTTCACCGGATTACCAATTCCACATAATTTCTTCAATGGCTGGAGTTACTGATATCACTTTGAGAATTACACTCTACTGTTGAGTTTCAACAAATGGAATCACAGTGAATCAATAATGACAAGTTTAAGTAACTACAATAGTTGTGAAATCAACGTAGAGTAGTCCCAATACATGTTAATGTTAGTTACGTATATTAAACCAATGTTGAGAGAATTAAAAGATAATCGATCACTTTCTGGAACAGCCTAACTTCCTAAGAGGAAGTAAGGGCCATTTTGATTTTAGACTTCTGTCTGTTTGTTCCTCTTTGTCAACGTATTTTAATTCACTTCCTATATTTATTTGTATGCTCACCATTTTAAATCAACTCAAAATTAGCTTATCTTGAAATTATCAATCTTAATAAAGTACCAGTCTACAGAATAGTTCAAGTATTTGTTTTACAAATATCTTTCAACCGAGTACTTTTTTCAATTATCTGTGATACTTTATTGGTAAATTGTGATCACCTCTATAATTGTATTGGCTAGAATAATAAATCAAAATAATAATATATGAATCATAAAAGAGTTCATGAATGAAACATCAAAATAGTAAGTTTTCACTTCTCAAGCTTAGTACACGTCTTCCTTCTTGAGAACCAATCATTGTAATTGGTATTCAGGCAACGCCATCATCGCCATTGAAAAAGAAGCATCAAGGAGGAGCGGATTCGATAAATAGTTCTTTGAAAAGAAATCGTAGAAGTGGAAACTGGAAAGCTGTTGACAGTGGAAAGTGTGTAAGGGCTGAAAGCAGAAAGGTAGGGTACTGAAGGAGGCCTTACTGGAAGGAGGCCTGAATACCTAATAGAGTGTCTGGCAATCTAATCAGGTGGAGCAGACATATAATGACGATAGCGACTGGACAAGAGGCCGTCATGAACAGGCTACTTGCTGACATCACCTAAACACTCACACTCATACACGCCCCTTGTCGTAAACACTTCCTTCACACCCAACACTCGCACTCCTAAACTGGTAGACTCATTTCTCCCTTTTTCCATCCAATCCAATTTTATGTGCCTCGACCCCTTCGTTGCCTTTTCCACCAGCAGCTGTATTCTGCAGTGCGTGTATTCTCGCAAAAATCGAAGGAAATTTAATCCAGTTCCAGATCCATGTATATTATCTCGATTGATCTATGCACACGAGCGTTGTCTCGTTAAAACATGATGGAAGTGTACACAATTTGTCAAATAAATGTATGGCACTTTAAAATAAAAGTATTATATCTCACTGAAGTATATTGCATTGCAGTGCACTATTCGTAAACTGCTATCTTCAGGATAAAGAAATCATGGAAAGTTATTCTTATCTTATTCTATCTATTTTTATAGATAAATAAAATAATATGATTCTTATACTATTTCATCTTATTTCCTTATTTATATCTTAGTGATATGAATTTGAAATTTGAAGACCTGTTTTGAAGAGTGACAGTTATTTCTGTATATTCAAATTCACAATTATATATTTGATTGGTGATGATGTGCTCAATTTTATTACTATAAAAGCCAATTAGATTCCATCCGTTGTGGAAACAATACCCAAATCCCATGAGAAGAAATTTCCACATGAAATTTCCAAATTCTAAAAAAAATCTGCCAGAGAATAAGTTATTTTCGCGATATAACTCACTACCCATCAAGTGATAGAACTGATAAGAAGTTACATACCAGAAATGTGTATTCTGGACGTGCAGAATAGAAAGAGTGCAACAATAAGAGTATAATTATTCAATTTGGATGTTAAAATGGATGAAATTGAATACATCAACAATTCAAGGAGAATGAAGGAAGTATGAAGATCCCGATTGCAAAAATCAGAAGATTAGCTTAAGATACTAGCAAAGCATTGTGCTAGTATATGCGTCCAAAACCATAAAGCACAAGCCTGTATGAGCAATATTAATTCCATTCAATATTCAGACTCAATTTGAATGAGGATTCCCTGATGAGTAATTTACTAATAGATTGATACATTATCATCATCAGCAATCAATATTCTACGTGAGGGATAATCAATTATCGATACTAATGGTGATCAATATCACTATTAGTGGATAGGTCACCAATGCTATAGGAACTATAGTCTATTCACGATCATTTGAGACGAAATAAACAAAATTTTTGTGTGTGTGTGCGTGTAAAGATAGGCCTACTTCTATGCGAAACGGTGTGGAGCTGTGATTAGATACAGTCTGACTTGTCTTGTCTGAAAAATCTTGTCTTGGGTGGCCGACCGTTTCTTATAGAAGAAGACCTACCGTCACACGCACACACACGCAAAAATTTTGTTTATTTCGTCTCATGTGATCGTGAATAGGGTATAGTAAACAATCATAATGGAAACATTACGTGAAGTATGTCCGTGAATTGATATCGCTTTTATTCTAGTTGAGGCGGAAAAGTTTAAAGTAGACATTCTTGACTCAATATTGTCAAATTTCAAGATCTTCTGGACGCTCAATACCTGTAAATTTGATAATATTTGGATAGAAATCAGTCGGTAGAGCTGCAAACGTTCGTCCAGAATTTCAAGCAATTCGACAAGGAACAACATTCCGCCATACCTTGATCTAAATTGTCTGAAAATAGAGTGCGATGGCCTACTAATAACAGTTTCAGAGCAGCTCAAACCAAAGCACAGCATATATTGTTTATTTCTTTTGAATAACCAGAATAAATTTAATTATAATTCTCCATGACGTCAAAATAATCAGACAAAATAATTGAGTAAATTATATAGATGAAATAATTAATTCCTCCCAGAGGAGAAATAATATAATAATTACTGACCGAATTGAGCAGGAAAGAAATTATATCAAATACAGGTTCAACAATCATGTGAATTTATTAACATATTAAATTGAATACTATATTCATTGAAAATCAAATAATTCAAATAATGAGTATTTGTTTGATAAATTGAAGTATTAATCTTCATCAAATTTGTTATTTCAAAGTTCTTGGTAATATTTAAGTGCAATTAGATTTTTAATAAGGGGTACACGGTGTATAAGGAGAGATATATAGTCCTGCACTCTTTTACATTAATAAAAATTGATAAATTCATGTTTCTCGGAATTCACTAAATTTTTGTATAGAATAATTTTCGCTCACCAAATTGTTGTGGGGCCCCAATTCACAGTAATAATTTTCAACACTTCACTTGATGATCGTGATGATGGAATGGCGACGTCCCAGGATTTTGTTACACGATTTTATACTTGAGATGATCAATTTTAACTTGCCTCAAATTTATTTCAAGAGCACATGACTACAGAGGAACTCTACATTCAACAGTGGATACATTAATTTAACAGAAAGAGAGACAATTAAACATTAATTTTAAGTAGGACATTGAACGTGGTCCTATTCTAACAATAATCAAAAGGCAAGTCTTCTCTTCCTTCAAAAATAGGAAATCGCCTGATCTTCTTCTGAGAAGAAGGAGCACGTGATTTGGGAAAGGACCAATCCTGTGCCCAATGAGAAAAAATTCACCAATAGGATTTTTTCCACGCGGTTGTAATATTTAAATTAGGCACAGAGATTGAAAAAACAAAATCAGAGCAAAATTATTTTAACCAGGAAGAATTCTAAATTAGTGCAAAATAAACTAAAAATAAACAAGGGTTAGCAGAAATGAACAAGCTTGACTTAGTTTGAAATAAAAACAGAAAATACAGAGATATCACTGTAGTAGCCAGCACAACAGAATCAACAGCTGACAGATAAGACTTGTCAAGTCTTAACAAAATGGCGCAATTTTTCTATAACCTAATTGTTGAAAAATAAGGTAAACAATAGTAGGCAAATGACTCTGACAAATAATTAGACTGGAAAATGAGAAAATATTGAGAACATTTGATAATTTAATAAATAAATGGGTTCTACCAAATTGTAAATGTGAGTATATTATTTTCTGTCTCATTCATAATATAAGCTTAATCTTAGCTAATAAAATCATAGGCTTGGTTGGCATAGGCTCTGTATCCTGACAATATGTAGGTAGAGCACTACGCACTTCAAGAGCCCTATATTAATGATTTTCTCCATTGTGTTTATAATAATTATATTCAGATGTAAAGCTGTATCTATCTACCTTTGAAGGTGGTAAAAATTCTCCACGGAGAATAAAGAAACAGATTAACATTTAAACATTCTTCTATCAACCTGGTCAATGCTCTGATTGGATTAGTTAACTCATCTTTACGATGAAAATGCGAGAGATGTCACTTTCAAAAACAGAAATGACAGGTTTCAATCGGAGTGACTGATGAAATAATATTAATTCAGTTCATGAGGGAGCAAAATTCAAATGAGTTACTTGATTTGATACTTCTAACACTTATGCTCTATTTCCAGGTAACTCTGAGGTAGTAGAGTCCCCATAAGTTATAGATGTGAAGAAGGAGTCAGAGTGGTTGGAAAATTGAATAAAGTTAAGTATTCCCTTTCATTACTAATTTGAATTTCCCATTTCGTGCGATGATTATATTGTGAATTTTGCAACAGGGTTTTCAACAATGATTTCGAATTCATGAATAGACTTCCGCTTGGCTTTCCTCTGGAAGCAGTTATGCAGCAGCGGGGAATTGGATGTGATATAAGTCAGTGGAGTTCAAAGAAGAGGTTCCTGCCTCCATGAAGGTAGAGCACAACGCACTTGAAGGGCCTTAATGAGCTTGAGGGAGTCCATTGTTTGCTAGCGTTTGCGTTCAGTAAGCATACAGATTCATCGAATTAACATAGTATATACATACAAACTCTCATACATAAATCTTCAAGAGGAACTTATTCCAATTGATGTTCTCAAATTATTCTCAAGAATCTCAATTCAGGACGTTGAAGTATGTAGAGCATGAGAGACTTCCAGCTTGTTAGTTATATGGGTCGATTGGGAATTCTGGAACACATGTGTTACAAAGTTTCAGGTAGGAGCTTATTGTAGCTAAAAGAGTCGCCATGCATCGTTATTCCAGTGAAACTCCCTTGACTTGATAGTTCAAGTTTATCAAAGCATTTCCAGAAATGAATGAAATACTGTAGAGCAGATCCTATAATTCTAGTAAAATTATGTAGAGTCTAGAAAGAAGACGAAGCTCCCACCAAATCAGATAGAAATGTTTAAGGAATCATAGAAAAAGATAAATCATAAATTAATAATAATAATTTTATAACTAGCACAGACATCTCCAATAGAGATTGCTCGTAGTTTTGATTCATCAATAATTCATTGAATTGTGAGAACGCTTTTCTCAGTACAGACGCTATAGGCCTAATTAGCATAACTGATACAATCACATCCAAGAAACGTTCTATAGTTGGTAAATATATTCAACTTTTACAAACGTGACAGTGTTGAAGAATCAATCCAATTTATTCTGAGAAACGTTGTAGATAACTTGAACTGGCTAATTATCATAATCAAGAGTTTGAAACACGATCAAAATACTCGGAAAATGTCAGTCAGTTATTGGTCTAATGAAAGTATAGCTATTTAGTCGCTGGTTTACAAGAAAGTAACAGCGGTAAATTAGTAGAACGAGTGAGCAGGTATTGGACGGAGGAACGCTTCGACATCATGAAATACGATGATGTCTCCAGTGGCGTTAATAACAGCACTCTTGTTCACCCCTTGAGAATTTACAGGCATTAGTGTAGTTCCTTACCTTTCTTATTTGCCACGGCAACGAAGGCAAAAGTCGGCAAATTTCAGTCTCGAGAGAATTTCGAACGACTCGGCAATTTACGTGCTACATTCCAGCTTCAATCCGTGATGCAGATACCGTTTCCAAGCTCACAGCTTTCACAAAAATTCTAAATTACGACAAATGTGCGAGACGTTGTTAGATTTCAGTCACCAAGACGTTCCGGGTGATCTTATTCGTAGCGCCTCAATTTTGAAGTGAATTCTTTATTCACTAGACGGTTATAATCTTAATATTACTGCTGAGATTTCTTCCAAAGGGAGCAAATGAGTTTTGTCTGAGTCGTCGTCTACCAAGATTTCAAGATTCAAAATTTGACAGTTTTTTATTCTCATCCACCATTCTCAATGATGGCAGTGAATGAAAGTGATGGGAAAGTTGTGGTAGATGATAGAATATGAGTGGTGTAGAATTGTTTTGATGAATGAGATAGGGAATATTCCCTTTGAAGTCTATTTTTAATTGGGAAATTTCTATAGTGTTCGTCTTTATTTTGAACTTACATTTCTTCAAGCCCTACAATGTTCAGCCTACATCTCATGTATTATGATGATTACTAAGATCCTTTCAAAAGTTCCAATACATTGATTGATAAGGCAGTCTAGTCTAATTGGAATTGATTAATTGAGATTGTAGTTAATCTTAAACACACGTAATTGTTCTGAATACTTCAAAGTTTATACACTTTTTCATGCAAATCCCTTGAAAACTTCTTTTCTGGTTGTAGCTATTAAAAATCGATCATTTTCATTCATCTGATAGGCTGCTCCATCATCAATTCATTACTTAAAACGTCCTTATAAATATAAACTTGTGTTGATGAGAGAGGATTTCACGTAGAGAAGGAATCCATAATATGAAAAGTGCCATGATCCAGTTGATAGAAATAAGGTCAAAGTGAAAGAAAACTTCAAAACTGATGCTCCTAAACATAATGAAATTTTGCAGTGACAATTTGCAAGTGTTAACTATTCATTCACTTGCTGGAAAGTTCTTTCAATTTGCGTAATTTGAATTCCTCTTTGATCATCCAAATGACTTCCAGAACAGATCCGCAGCTGACTAGTGAGCAAATTGAATGAACACTAACATCATTTTGACAGTTCGCTCCTGTTGCAATCAAGTGAAGCCCCAGGGAAGTTATTTATCCAAGGACTACTCGTTTCCTATTCAAGGATTCGCTGCATTTATTACAGCAGGATTCACCTCTCACAATGAATGGGTGGAAGCTAGTGGGTCCATTTCTCAACTTCTAGCATTCATCGCCATCGCCAGCTGGTCGGTCGGACTAGTTTCAAACACTTCTGAGTGCATTCCTGGGATAACTTGCCAACTTACAGACATTCGCTCGTTCAATACTCACTTCACCACTGCTCGTGATCCACAATTTATATCACCCACCCTCTTGCTATTCGATTTGAATCACTGTTTCCCAAATTATTATACTGTCGTATTACAGATTCGTATTACAGACTACAAATTATTTGACTGTGATTCTACTCTCGCAGATTTGTAAAGAATTTTCAGTAATTTTTCTTTCCTAAACTAGATTGGGCTTTGTTCTCCAATATCGAATCAAACGTATACGAACAAAAATGCTTTATGGCTGTTGTTTGTGAGGAATTTGATCTTGTTTCGAAAAATAACTGTACAATATACTTTCAAAGAACGGTCGGCTATCGATGGGTAGGTAACCAATTTGCCATCTATCATGGCAAAAGGCAGGCAGGCCCTTGCGTGATGCTACGCTCAAAGAATATTCTGCCTTTATAAAAAACCCTCTCTTCGTCCCTTATCGAGACCGGTCTATAAACATTTTTTCAGCTTTTGTAACTAGTTTTTCTTGAGGGTATTGAAAGGAGAATATCAACTCAGACCGAGTTACTTCGAATGGAATCCATGGCATATGAATAATGCATATTCATCTGATGATTCCATAATGTTCAGTATTTGGATAAATCACAAGGTATGGAATGTATTACATCATTTCATCACTTCCACGGGGATTATTGTTTTAAAGGATAATACCTATTATGATTATATTTTCTTAAATCTTGGACTCTCTTCCCAGTATGATGATAATATCATTGATGTTAATATTCTACGAGAATGATCAAGTAGTATTGAAAATGATTACATCGTGGAAATTGAGAAATTAATTCAATCATTCATGGGCGAGCTCAATGTCTAATCTTCCACAGTTTGGAAATGAATCATGTACAATTAATACAATAGTAAGAAAGTTCGTTCAATGCAATCAGTCACTTGAGTTTTCCATCACAATGATGCCTCACATTCTATTTATACATTTTAAACTTTGAAAATCCATCTCTTGAATGGAAATAATTCTGGAAATTCGGGAATATTAGTTCTAGATTATTAAATCGAACTAGAATAAGTGATCAAACAGAACCTATTTGACTGAATACTCCATCTGTGGCTGGAATAAGAGGAGCCTCGAGCTCTCTCTACAACTGCACTCATTTATTTGTTTTTCCTTATACCTTTCCCATTTTTCACGTTAGTGAGAATATAAGCACAAAATTCGAAAAGGATGATAAATATTAACTCTCCTATCTTTCTTGTTGAGATATTATGTACTATAGCAGTGAATTGTTTAGACTAGTTTCCACTATATTTCAAGCAGCTCAGGACTCCACGAACGATGAGCCATTAGTTCTATGAGCCGTGAAAAGTCAGTTTAGTCAGTTGATTGTAAATTGGACATGCATTATTGAATGCCATTAATATACAGTACAGCTTACATTGCTTGCTGAATTATACAGAGATCAGTTACAAAGCAGCCCTTTCAGATGATTGCCTGAGAAGATGAAAATTACAGCATCGTCCATGTTATTGTTTCATCATCGTGAAAGTTTTACAAAGTGTGCAAAGGCTGGGGCAACGCCTGTTATCCTGAGGGGAGCATTTCGCTAGTTGTGTTCCCCCTCCCTCTTTCCCAGGGGAACTTCAAAAGAGTTATACTCACTTCTAGAGGCCTCAATGGAATGACGCCATTTGTTGAAAACTGCTGATATAATATTATCTATCCGTATCGCACCGGACAAACATCAGCCAGATGGGAATTCGCTTGGAAACACTTTGCAACATAGTTCAGACCTTTGTAAATTTTGATTCAAAATGAGTTTCACGAGACTGATGCTGTTTGATGGAATGATGATGATACCGCGCAAGGGAAAAGTTTTATTTGTATTGTCATAAAAAAAAAATTGGTAGTGTTTCAAGTTTTCAGTTTAAATTGAATTCTGATTAAAATCATTCGAATAGGAAATTACTTTCATATAAAAGAGATTCATGTTCGATTCCAAGAAAAAAAATTCCACCCTAGGAATCACTTTAAAATCACTTTTTTGTAATGGAGCTATAAGAGTCTCATAAACATCGATTTGGGCTGATGGAACTTTAATTTTCAGGTATATTTGGAGTGAGCTTTTTTAAAGTCTGCATTAAAGCTTTTTGTTTATCTCTACTTTTGAAAAGGGTTTAATCTATTCACAATGACGTTCACTCCTCATGAAAATTCAATTAGCCTTTTTGAAGCTCATTATTATTCTGTCTTGAAACAATATTTCCGTTTTATTTCCAAGGATTGTTCTTGTTCCGAAACGAATGGAAGGCGTTCAAAATATCTAATTAACATTTCTATAGGGGTGATATGATTTGAGAATTTTGTCTCCAAGATATTACCAATCATGACAATTTTTTTATTGGATAACAACTATTTAATTGAATTAGAAAGAATTAGGAATAAGAATAACGTTTTCCAACATAAAATGTTCCAATGGAATTCATATAAATCATTCCAAGTATATTATTTATTGATATTTCCACTTCCATAGGTTTCGAAGTAGTTTTTTTTCATCGATTTAGAGGGATTCAAAAGGATAACTGATCAGAGGGATTTGAATGGTAGGCTATTGGAAAATGCCAAACGTTTGAATCGACTGTGTCTTGGGAAAACCCTCTCTAAGCGAACATGAAAGATGAATGCAAATATGGAACAGTGTCTCTCGAAAGCGAAAGGATTTAAGAATTCCACATGAGGGAATTCGATCGTGTGATAGAGCACTCGCCTTGATATCCAACAGTTTCAAAGGTTTCCGGGTCTAGCATTGGTTGGCAGGCTACTTTGCACCACAACAGCAATGTTGCACGCAATCGCGATTTGTGAATAGAACTTGGTACTTTGTTTCAACACCAAACAAACAGAACCCACTAGCATCGCTATATTTATTTTCACAAGAAGGACCCAAAAAATTTCTCTTATAGCAGTACTCTCAAATTGAAACTTCTTTGGGAAGTTTATAAGGCTGTATGAGAGATTAATGTCTCTTCCAATTCGAAAAAGTTATTTTACTCTTCAATTATTATAAATAGGCTTGCCGTAATGAAATTTGATCAGAATAATGACAAGAAGATTGATAAAGTGGATCAATTTCGCATGTGAATGAACTCCCAATCTTACGGTTTATGAGAAACGATTTCAGGAGAAATAATTGCCACTAGAGGTAGAAAAGTAACAAATAGGTAAAAGAGGTACTGCAAGAGACCCCAAATTATTAGCCGTCCATTCCGCACTAGTAATATGATACAAAAGTACCATGTTTGGTACTACAAAGACTACTTTTTTTGTTGCTCAAACAATTTTTCTCTTGTGAGTTCATTTTTAGAACGCGATCCAGCACAACTGATGAAAATAATAAATAAACGGTTGAATACGTGCAAGGTGATTGGCCTTCTATAAACTGCATCCCGATAAAAAAAGAGGGCAATCAATGTTGAAAGCAAGAATGGTGCTCTCCATCAAGGCAGCAGGAAAAAGTTGATAACGCCTAAATTGAAAGGAAGTGTTGATGTGACCAAGGAGGGACGGGCGGACAGTGAAAGGCGCTCGTTTTGGCCGGGGATGCGATTGGTTTGTGCAGGATCCTCCCATTTAATTGTCACCGGGGGCAACAAATTGGCAAGAGCTTATTTCTTCCAGCGTTGTTCGGCTTTCTGTTATCTTTCTCGGCCGGACGATTCTCTTTGCTCGCTCTTTATTGCACTTCCGACAGTCGAAATCCAGCAAAAACTGTCAAGCGACACTAAATTGTTCGCAGAATGGTCCGATTGATATTTTATAAGGCGGTCGACTCCCTTGCTCAGCTCCAATCACAGTTCACTGCGATAAAGTCATTAAAATCTTCGGTCTTTTTATAGATCTGAAAGGAAATCTATGCTGGAATTCCACTAACGACCTCCGTATTCTGTTTCAAGTTGATGGCTCTTATCAATTATATTTTCCAAATTCTCAATTTCTTTATTCATACAAAAATAGTTAAATATTGTACATAGATAGATTCAGTTAACAAGAGTTCATATAACTTGCGTTGAGATAGCTTACTTAATCAATGTAATCTCTATTATTTTAAGACTAGGAAGTACTCAATGATCATACATGATTTCAGTTGATGATTGACTCGAATTATTGTTTATCATCATCGTATATGACATATGACAAATTGGTGAAAAGTCCCAAAAGGAGGTTCCACCGGCAACATAACCTCAATTTCCCTTTATGGGGAATTATGATATAAATCCACTGAGATATAAATGTTTGAAAGTTCTTGTAATTCAACAGGAGTATCCAAAACATCACTATCACTATCCGAAAACTATAAAATTGTAAATGAAAGAGGTGATGTTTTATATTATTCGGAAAATCTCTGTTTTTCAATCCATCAAATTCAAATTTCCCCGCACAAAAAGAGAGTCAATAAGTTTGCGAGCAAAGTTGAGCGTAGGGCGTTATTTTAAAGCTGATAATCGATGATGAGAAGGTACAGCGAGTGGGTAAGGGCGGATCCCAGGTTGAAGAGGAGGACATCAATTAATACAGGCGTGAAATTGACAAATGCGCTCGCGAGCCCAGGTGCCTGAGTTGGTGGGCTTTTGTTATGACAGTGCCTATCACTCAACCAGCTCCATTACGCCTTCCTCTATATCTATAAACGTGATTCACCTATATCCTTCAATACTTCCTGTGATACTCTCAGAGTTGAGCCCACCTTCTCTTGCCAGAGCACCCTGTTGCAAAAACTGGGCGCCTCACTTTCACAGGCTAAGCCCGCGTGTCAAACGAAGGCTTCCAACCTCATTTGACAACGTATGAGGCAAACCTTGAAAAATGTATGCAGCCCACTTTGTCAGTTTCGCTAAACTGCAGTATCAGCAATAAACTTCCAAAGATTTTCAGCCATCATGCTCGTTTAGTGGGCGCGTTAACGATGAAATCCCAGTTTTGAAGGAATTTCTCAGCCTATTCTAAAACTACTATACATTTGCGTGTGAGGGTATGAAGATGCCCTCAAATAATGGAGTACTATAATAAGGTTGGGTAGTTCATATTCATAATATGAGAGAATGGTAATAAAATGATAATAGTCATAGAAATAGATTTTCACTTCATTATTAAATTGAAAAATTTATTCTTCATGAACGTCAATGTGTGGAATGAATAATTAATATATGAACCTCATGTTAGTTATTCTTCATTTTATGTGTTACAACATTTTATCACACGTGGGCCTAAATATTAATCTCCTAAAATTGTGAATAGAAAAATGTATTCATAGTTCAATCATCTCCCAATATGTGTTGGTTTCATCCTACCTATATAAAAGAATAACAAGAAGTACGAAAATAATTATTTTTAAAATGATACAAAACAATTTTAGCAAGAATGGAGGAAATGAGTAAAAAGCTTCCAAGAATTGAGATTTGTATGATAGTCTATTTGGAATCGTGATTCCAAATTAGTAGCGCTCTCCTTATTTGAATTTTAACTGTTGTGATTGAAGATTTCAAATTTTGAAGATGTTACACATTCATTAAAAATTACTCATGAAGAAATGTCTATGAAAGTTTGATGAGATACTACCAATTCTCCAGCTTCTTTTGAACAATTTTTCAAAATCATTACATTTTGGACAATTAGGCTAGCCATTTGTAAATACAGTGTTATCAACAGAGAAAACATTTCGATATAATAACACTATCAATCTTCGTGATAGTATTATTGAATCACCAGTGCGATTTAAATGTAGAATAAAGCGCTCTCTTGAAAAAGTGTCGTTGATCTACCATCACTCTTTTCATTTGTAGGTTCACATCACATAGGGAGTTGAAACGGTCTTGCAGAAATATTCACTGACCACACCTTTCCGATTCAAGCGTTCTCAGTGCTCTTATGCGTCGATTTGAAGCTTGATTCATGCCGCGATCAGGGGACAGACGATTTAGACCAGGTAGTGCTCCTTGGAGATAAAAAGCTCAATTTATGAGAACGATATCTCGTGAGGGCGACCCTCTGGAGAAACCCTCACTTGCATTTTAATAAAGCGTTGGTGACTTATGTGCAGGCAGAAACGGAAGATTGGTGCACTCCTTTGCCTTATCCTTTATTTTATCTACTCACTCATCCTCGTTGGAGCTGAACGATGGACAAGGACAGAATGCTCACGATCGTATGTGTTTGACTGTGATCATGAACAAGGGCCGTTCAGGAGAAAGTCGAGCATAAAAGAGTCTACGATAAGTAAAGTACGCAACCGTGTAAGAAAAACGATCTCTTGACCGCCACTGAATTCCACTCCTTCTACCTTTCTCCAATTCAGCAGGAATTTCTCGTTCACTTTTCCTGCAATATCTGTGTATACCTGACGCCAAAAAATTGGTGGTTTCGTCTATTCCTTCTGCGCACCAACAGCTGTTGTTTTCCATAGAGTTGTCATTTAGTTAAGCCTAGATTATGTTTCTGAAATAAAAAGAGACAATGGATCTTCACATCAGCTGATAAGCTAATTCACATCAAGTACAAGAGACAAACGAAGCCGTCTAACGTTTTGGCGTCAGCCATAAAATAGTCCAACACACTACAATTTTGGATGAGAGATTACACAACTGTGACAAACTGACAGAGCGTTTCAATAATGAGAGGTTTGAAGCAAAATTATGAGACAAACTACTTCACAAAAACTGGTAATTACTTTCCTCCTTTCCCAATATGAGTGAATTAATAATGATCGAATGAGCGTGTTTTTGAGAAAATTAATTCAGAAATAAATACCTCACGTATGTTTTAAAATTGATATGAGGAAAATCAATCTCTAGTGAGTAGCACTAGAACTCTTTGATGGATGATAAGCTATAAAATGAAGTAGAGAGATAACTGACTGCATTCCCCATTCTTTAAAAACTCCCAAGTGTTTGTCTTGACCTATGATAAGAGGCGGCCATTATTTGTTTGCGTCCTTGGATCGATATTGTATGTCCTGAAGGCTCCTTCAGTCTTCCACTCACAGAGTAAAAGCTCATCCACTCTTTATCCGAGTCATATTTTTCATGTGGCCAGCCAAGGAGAACCACTCCATCAGACTGAGAAACTGTCTCAGCGTCGAGAAAAAGCGAGTAGCTCCATTGCGACAGTGTGACATCTCCGTTGTTGACGGACCCATTTGATTCTAATTTGTATCGCGATGACCTACATATGATTGGAGGGTGTGAGGTGGTCTGTGAGTGATTTTGCTACAATGCTCCTGATGACAGAGTGTCTCACATGATCTGTCTCACTCGTAGTAAGTTGTGTCCTCGTCTCTCTTGCTTGTTTTGTGGTTGATGTGCGCGAAGTATTTGTTGTGAGTGTTGTGGATAACGGGCAAGAGGATGAAATGACTGACTCATGCGGGTGCTTTCATCCTCTTTGTCTGTTGCTCAGTTGCCCTCATATTTATTGTCTCTTCAAAGCATTATCCATGGTGGACGAACACCCTCTTCCCCCACCACCCACCTTCTCCATTTATCAAATATCTCCACCCAACAAAGGCTGGAAAAGTGTACGCCAAAGATAACCCTATTCTCGTCGACTGGGAAAAACTTTGATCAAAAGCTTGTCCCAGAAAAACCGGTTTCAGGTTTTTAATACCTTCATGAATGTAATATTTCTCATCAATTTTCAACAAAGCAACCACCTGAGTAGCAGGCTTCTCCTGACTGAAAAACACATCACACACCGCTTTGTTCGGCCTCATCCACAATTATGCGTTACGTTATTCTTATTATGTTGCACTTCTAGGCAAGAAAAAACTTTGAAGCTAGTATACTATTATTCATTTTTAGCACATCAAATAGTTTCTTAAACAATTAATAAAAAAAACACCCACACACACACACACACACACACACACAAATTGGCATTGCCAACAAGAGAATTGTTTCCTTAGAATTGATCTTAGATATTGATGCTCGACTGAAATGATCTGAGAGATCTCAATGTCCTAGTTGATATCTTGAAATAATTGTTTGAATCTAGTTTTGGAAAACTTTTGTAATGAAATAAAAGGGTAATCGCTAAAGGTTTAAAGCCTATCAAAATTCAAATTGAATTTCATCCATAATGCATGAATGCATACAATTTGTATATTACAATACAAATTAATTCATTAGAAAAATTAAATAGAGCTCAGTAGGCCTATTGTATAACTATAATTAACACCACTAGCAATAATTGAAAGCATTGCAAAAATTTTGAGAAGATTGACTAAGCTACTTGTGAACTGTTTACGGCTTAACTGAAAACTCTGTTCTTCCAGGAATCAACTCAATATAATTCCAACTTTTAAGAGATTTGTATAGCTACTTATACTTAACAATGTTTTGCATACTTTGGAAGGAGATTCCGTGAAACCGATTGTCTGATTGCTTCTTGAGTATGATAATTTTATACTGTGATTAATATAGTTATTCAATTAATTGATATAGTAAACTTGTTACTACCGCTGCCAGTGAATATTATTAATCTCCAATGTCTTCAAAATGTTTATTCATCATACATCATCAAAGTGACTCTATCATATCGATTCAACTCCTGATTTTACACTCTGATCATTATCAAGAGAAACAATCAAATTGAGAAGAGAACTGAATAGGATAACTAATCAAATTGAAGAGAACTAAAATAAATCTTGGGTGTCTTGTTGCTCTATGAGAATAAACCAGTTGGGGTAACACGTTGGTTTCAACTTGGAATTTATTGGAATGTGATGGCTCCAGGTAGCCTATACTATAATATCACTTAGTTCTCTTAATTGAAGTTTTTCTTAGAAATAGCAACTTCCTATACGACTATAAATTTATTCTGTTACACAGTTTTCTATCATGTTGAACTATTCCCACTTTTCGAAGTGAAAGTTTATTTTTTTACTTTTTAGTTTTTGTGGAATTGGAATACTTGCAGAAATGGGTTAAATTCGAAAAAAAACCATCTCCGTCCAAGCTTGAATACAGCGTTCATAATGTTTGAAAACTGAAATAGTTCTGGGCATTCTTCGGAGCTGAGGTGATTAGAAGCACTCAATTTATGCATTATTAATGAAATAGAGTAGAGTGTGAATAGAGAGGTGAATTCTGTGAGGAAATATTTATTTTGAATCTCCGGTGCGAGCAGAATGTGAACCGTCGCTTGTTTGGAAAATTGCTACAATTGGAGGGCAGCTTACTTGTTGCTCGAAATACGTGGGTGTATCATCATTGAAATGCACATGGTTTGGTCGGCTACTGATTAATATTCTCACCAAACTCTTTGCTCAAAACTGAGCTGCGTCTCAGAGGAGATCCAAATTAGCAATTCTGCTGGGTTCTTGTTTTCATTATAATCACTATTCTGTTCATCTTCCTTCTTCAAAATTGCTATTCACTCCCAAAGGGTAATTTATCCCATACTAGCCGGCAGGCTCGCTTCGCTCGCCTGCATAAGCTCTGGCAGTGTAAGCTGAGTCAAACAGGCTCGCTTCGCTCGCCTGCGAATTCCGTTCAGAAAGGGATTCTAAATTTATTGAACACAGTATTTCTATAGACATAATCTGGAGCTGTTTACAAAATATCAACATTTTCTAACAATTTATTCTCGAAAAATCCAAGACGAAATCCGAAAATTCCGAAAAATAGTAAAACGCTAATATTGAGCGTAACCTTGGGAAGTATATCGGACATAGTTTGAAATTTGATTCAATATCTTCCAAATTAGTTCATCTATAATCTCCCTGAACCATTGAATTTACAGTAAGGATTAGTCGTATCAAGGCGGAAGATATGCAACCCGCAATACATCTACAATTTAAAAAACTGATGACTGGCGTAATATTGAACGGAATTCAAAAATATTCCAACACAACATTTCTAGACCTTATCTGAACCTGCCTACCAAATATCAACATTTTCTACCGATTGGTTCTCGAAAAAATGGAGAAAACGCCGAAAAACTATAGAAAAACTAAAATATTAGGCGTATCCTTGAAAAGTTTTCAAAATTCGTTCTGAGCGCCCGTCTAAACGTCCAGCTGAACATGCCTGCCAAATTTGAACGCATTCGGTTCAGTGGATTTTTAGTTCTAGTGATGAATGAATGAATCAGCCAGTCAGTCAGTCAGTCAGTCAGTGCCATTTCGCTTTTATAGATATAGATTTTGGAAAATAATAGAATTTGGTAATGACAGCAGAAACTCATTGAAAAAAAGTTTTCAGTACCGTCATTTCCTCCACTTTCACAACTATCACACTCTTAATAAATTATGATTTTCATTCTTGGATTCTCATGAGAACAGTAGAATGACATTGTTTGGTAGAATGATATTAGATATATTAAAAACAGAAAGCTCCACTGAAAGTGACATTATTTATCTTTCCCATTCATGAAAACATATTCATAGAATTGCTTCTGATTATAAAAATTAACAATTATTATCACTACTTATTTATAAAACGAGTAATACATGACTAATATCCAAACACGTTCATACCCCACTATCATACTTTGTAACATTGTAGTTGATGAAATTTTTATTGCTGTAGGTCTCTTCGAATTAGCAAAAGATGATCAATCGATCTGAAATGAATTAATCAATCCCTTGAATAGTTTGTCCAGTGATCCAAGTAGAATGATAACTCTCATTGACGGTATGTTTCTACAGGATGACCACTGTACCTCAATTCATTCTCTATCTAAGCTTGTTGTGGTAGTTTTATTGCTCCATTTGTCTTTGTATCACAATTAGAAGGTAGCAATGCTTCCACCAGCTCTAGCTCTAACAAGTGAGTTATTGTGAATATTGAGTAAAAGTAACAAGTGAGTATTGAGTTGTGATGTTGTCAATCACTCATCGCTAACGAAAGATATCACTGCAATGATCCAGGTGAACGATTCATCATAGAGTATATCGCACGAAAATTGAAAATCGAAACTTGATGCAACGTTGCCAATAAGGCTGATGAAGAATAAAAAAACCTAGTTTATATATTATTAATACACACCAAACGAAATATCATCGTGTATGTGTGCGGGTGATGAGAAGGAAAACTGTTAATAATCAGAAATTGAAATTTCCATCGAACTATTTTCGTGCGTTCTACAGATTTTAAAGCTGGTTTCTAAACAAAATTATCATTATACAGAAAACAAAATTATAATTACGATAAATTGTATTTATCAAAATTATCAGTTTTAAACGCTTATCGGATGTTGGGTATCACTTTCTCCCACAATGGAATAAAACCGGTATGTTACGCTATGATATGCAATAAATTCCACAACAGAACTTCTTCTGCGTGAATGAGTGATACTCTCCATTGTAGTTCATGCTATGCGATATTGAGAATCCTTAACATCCTCTTTCCAGCTATTGAAGGCGTTATTCCAGTTGATCTCACATGTGATACGAAAACATCCCTTACATAGATCCTTACATAAAAACGCTCAATAATGTTACATAAGGTGAATGTTTGTAGCACTGGCGGCTCGTGCCCATGAAAAAGGTGGAGTGTTGTACAGTAGAAGTTACGAGCACTTCACCTGTTTCGTGGGCACAAGCCGCCAGTGATTTGTAGTAGGCTTGAAATCATCCTTGGTTTTCGGTAGAAAGTTTAATAATTAGAGAAAATTATAGATAAATAGTTGAAGGATTATCAGCATTATCAGCTGAATGTGAGTCGGAACAGGCAATAGCCTAATCCTTGAAGTTAGGATTATGAATAACGTATACTTGAATATTCCAATTACAAAAACATCTGGATTTGTATATTGTACTTCACAACACACAATTTTCAACCAACACGACTTACACAACAGATACATATGACTCTTCCCCCACCAGTGCAACATCATGCCGTTTTGACCGTGACTAAGCATCGACCTCTCAATCAAGACAATGTCGCTGAGGTTTGTGCGATCATCTGCTAAATCACGATGATGTGTGAGATATATCGTGACCGAAGTGTTCAGATTATGCGTCAAGGGTAGACTAAATGTTAGACTGCTATTCACAAGCATAGATGTCAGTAGTAACATGGATGCTAGTATTATATGTATAGTAACATGTATATCAGTACTATGCATAGTAATAGTAACATGGATTCCAGTATTATAGAGTATCATAGATATAGTGAGATGGATACCAGTAATACAGTGGTACAATACGAGTAGAGCGCATAGTTGACGCTATGTTGTCATATTGTGAGGCATCCACTGCTATGCGGGAGAAATCTGTATGGCGGGCAAATTGTGTCCCATTGTTCGGTTGGTGCACAATACTCGCTTGTCTGCATTGTTTTGATTTAGCCGTGGCCCGGGGCCCCAGATGCATAGGTGGCCTCGCATCCTTCACAATATTAGTTTACACAATGTTGGCCGGCTCTGTCACAGTTACCATCGTCCACTAACTTGAACTCTTGAATATCATAATTATTATCGATCTAGTTCGTTGTTTGTTCACTCAACAATTTAAAGAGTACCCTACCCCGAGAACATGTGTCTATACTATCAAAATTTCTGGTTGTGTGATGTATATGACAACTTATTTGAACAGAAGTAGTTGCCTCTCGTGTCTATTTTCGGTCAGTGTGACCAAAAATGTAGCTTGTCATCCTATTTCACAATTTTATCAGAAGAATTGTGATATCAATATTTTAATTTTTCTTCTCATGAAGAAAAATGGATGAATAACAAAATAAAGTTTGAAGAAACCTAGTTTTAGATCAATGAATGTGATAGAAAATATGTTAACTGCACTGGCGCCTCGTGTTCACGAAACAGATGAATTGTTGTGTTGTACAGTAAAAGATACAAGCCCTTACCTGTTTCGTGGGTACGAGTCGCCAGTAATTAACAGATACATTTCAATAACGACGTTATGATTGTCAATTATATGATAATAGAAATCACCGAATCACTTGGAGGTTTTAATGTTGATTTCCTCCATTATTTACAAAATAAATTTTTATCCAACACTTTTTCTAGGTATTTGTCAAGATGCAATGGGTGCTAGAAATAGCAAGCTAGAAACAAAAGAAGCTAGTAAGAAGCTAGTAAGCAAGCTACAAAACAAGCTAGAAAAAGAAGAACCCTGTTCATTTGCGGAAAAGCTAGTAATTAGAAAAAAACATCTCATTTGAAAACAATAGCTTTATTATTGGATGTTTTGTCGAGAATAATAATAATTTCTTGAGAGGTACTGATCTGGTTTCTTGGAAAAGTATGCAGCTGTATTATTGAGGTCTTAAGAATGCCAGATTCAGCTTGGCGACGTTGAAAATATATTTTCTTCGCACTTCGCACCTCAAGAATTCTACTTCCTACCTTTTCTACCTCATTCTTCCGTTTTTATCATTATCATCATTCTCAACTTCCTCATCCAATGCTCTACTCCATGTCAAAGACATAGTCTGTCCAAGCAAAGAAGAAGCAAGATGGGAAAATGACATCAGCTCGGTTAATATTGATTCAAAAATTATAAATTCGGATTCAAATCACAGGAAACAGTCTAATCCTCAACTTGAGATTGAATTTATAACTTTTTAACCGATATTGACCGAGCTAAAATCGTTCTTCCATCTTGCCAGAATGTCTTCTATGCTCGGAAAGACTATACCTGGTCTTCAAATATTGCTGGATTTCTAATTGTCCCTCTAATATTCTACACTTTTTGTCGTTTCTTATTACTTTTTTATCTTCCATTAAGGGACTCTCAAGATATCGAAATAGCTCTGTGCAATTATAATTTAAGAGAGAAAAATAGGGAGAAATCAAGGACATGGTTTTTATAAGCAGTAGAATAAAGTGTTTTCTCGGAAGTAGGCAGAATGGGAGTAAAGCACTACCTTATAAGCATTAATCCCTTTGTACACAAAAAATTATTTGCATTTCACTCAAAAACCTACTGTTCAATGTTTCTGAAATCTATAGACTACAGTAATAGAATAAATTATTTTTGATATGTCTACCAAAGACCTACATTATCAAGAACAGTAAGGGTGAAACAGGGTCAAAGTGTGGTAATTTTGAGTCTTCTCAATATCCTAAAAAATATGGTATCCTGAAAATTTTCAAATTGAGCCCTAAATCAAATATCAATCCTACAATCAATATAGCACTGTAGCTATAATTTTTTTTATCCACTTGAGCGACCAATCGAAGATATTCACCATATTTACTTGTGCAGCTGCATTATATGCAGCTCCTTCCATATGACGATTATAATATGTAAGACTTGACGAAATGACGAGGTTTGTGTACATTGTTATATTTGTTGAACAATAATAACTAAAACTATAATTTTAAAACTAATAAAACTAAAACTATATTCTATTCAAATCTAGTATCAATTCTATTACCATTCTAAATTCATTGAAGTGTTTTTTTTCCAACAAAATTGTATATTATTCGCTGACTCCAACATTCAGCCTAGTATAGCATTTATACAAGTTGTGACTGCCAGCATTCCTACCAAGCTTATGTCATTCCAAACTTCTTCAAATCATGAAAATGCGAATTTCTTGTCTTTGAAATCAATATTAATTAGGCTGTCTAAGCAGTTAACCAGATGTAAGATAAAAGTCGGTGATTTTGCATCCATCTTTATGTTTGTTTATATGTTTGTATGTATGTATGTTGTAATGTTCACTCTCTTTCTCTCTCTCTGATGTGTGCTCCGGATATAAAGGCTTTTAGAGAATGTGAGATCGAGTGACATACAATGAGAAGAAGAAAACTTTTTGAAGAACAGCAACCAACACCCCCCAACAAATCCAGACAATTTCTGTGATTTTTTAGGGAATGAGGGGCACTTAGTTCTTCTGAAAAGTTATTATTATTTACTACTGAAAAATAAATTAAATTAAAATATACTAAGCTAGAAAGCAAGGAATTCAACTGATTTGTTACACAGATTTTAAACAATAACTGTTGATTTATTGAGGTAATTAAATTCATGAAATAGATGGCCATGCAGGGCAAAAATAGTTGAAATAAAATTTGATATTGAAATATAGTCCTTTTGATAAATAAATAAAATTTGGACAAGTGAGGAATATTTGAGTCTATGGTTGGTTTTTTTTTGAACGATCTTCACAGTTGGTTTCAAATTTTATGATTCACTCTATTTAAATTTCAATGGTAATAATTCACTTTAGGCCTCTATACGCGCACTGATTGCATATGTGCCTTATCAGGACTTAATTAAATTTCACACTCACTCTTTACGGTGCTGGTCCCATGAGGTGGCGACTGGCAGACATCATATGGAATATTTGGAGAATTTTATCTTATTCCATCGACTTGGCAATAAGTCACACACAATTTTTCAGAACGTTCAAAAAAAGGAACTTTAGTTTCAAATGTAATTAGGAACTCATTACTTTGTGCTGTGCTACATTTATTTTAAATCTTATTGGGAATTGGCTGAAGGCCCTCCTTCCTTGGTCAGGTTCAGGTAGCAAGTCTCTGGTCTGTGTGAGGAAGTCTTCTTTCAGGAAGAAGTCCTCATCACAGCCTTTAATATTTTAATTCAGTGGGCCAAACAGCCAAAAATGCCAAAATTCGGCAATATATTACAAGCAAAAGCACATTAAACACAAAAATAAGCAGTAAAACTGCACAGACAAATAAGGGAAGGAATGAGCTTTGTTTTAATTATAAATTGATGATTTTAGAAAATAATAATTTTAAAATTAATTTATGAGCTGAGGTAACATTTACTTTGGTGGGAGAAAGAACACGCAAACATACAACCACGTTGACATAAAATACTTAAATATTAAATCTAGGCCCTGAAATACATTTAAACTTAGTGGCTAGAGTTGCTCCTTATTAAATGATAGCATCCGGCAAGTAGACTAGCCGGCATATGTGATGCTAGTGTCAAATTCCACATGACTGATAAGGTAACTTGGTCAACAATTAAAGCAGTAATATACAATATTTAATGATCTTAGTACTAAATCTAAATTATTTCAGGTACTTTTATGGTATAATACGAGTTATTCTGGCCTTACTTACTGCCTAATTTTATTTTTAATTTCATTGTTCGAATCATTGAACCTTCCCAAGATTTTAGGTTATGGTCATCTGACCAGTGACAGAAGAAGTCAGCTGCTAGAGCAGTGAATGAATTTTGACGTCACGCTCAGTTAGGTCACGTGGTGGCTGAGCGGAATATTCAAAACGTTTGATATTACAACTAGAGCAGGTACAACTTGATAATTTGGTTCAAATAAAGCCATTCCGTCACAATGTATATATGTATAATTTGTTTGTACCACGACTAAACGCGGCATTGAGTCCTGATGAGATCAGACAGGAATGGGATGAGATCCCATGAGGTCAGACAGGAATGGTCCTCTTCAAATTGCGTGTCGATGTAAGGTTTTTGAAATTTTTGATATGTATTGGGACGAGAAATGGAAAAAAAAGATTCGTCTAATCTCTGATAAAGGTATACTGCATACATGATTTTGATAATATATTTATGTTGATATTCTACCGTACTATGAAGACAGGCAGTGCTATTAGGATGCAGGGAAAATGAGTGACCTCGTGATATCTACAGTTCACAGAATTACCGTTCCAGTATTTAAATTATGCTCATGGAATGTATTTTTTATTTCCACGAAAATACTAGATTCGAAGCTAGCGTTGAGTATTGTTCGTACTCTTGTGGACCTAATGTCTTTAGTTTTGATGCTATTGCTAGAATCAATCATATAAAAAGTTTCATTCTTGAATAATCTAGCTATTTACTGGTTCGAGGGAAAAAGATTCAAGAAATACTTATTTTCAAAATGATTATTAGCATTCATACAGCTATCATCCCTGCGCAGACACGAAAACTTTCAAAAGGATGACGGATTGAATTCATTAAACAATCGATGCATTTGAAATCTTATAGCAACTAACATCAATTATTGAGAAGGCAGTAAATTTAAAATCTAGAATTCAAGCAGAGTGTGGCTTGAGAATATAAACTGATTTTCTGATAGGAATGCTCTTGATTTAAACAATAATAGAAACAGGTATTAATAATTGCAATAATAATTGATGATCTTCCATTAATATAATTGGAAAATATTGGGCCTATTTGCGCGACAGTTTTCTTCAGACAATTTGCAGACAATTTGACAATGAGCATTAGGTTTACTTTACGCTCACAAAGCAAAGCTATAACGCATTTGCGATGTTCTTAAAACCGTTGTTCTATTAAGTATAATTATTCCTACCAGATATTTTCATGACTAGAAAATTAATCAAATTTTGTATTCACAAATTTCCAAGGAAAATCATGCCCATCATCCTTTTCTTTTCATCTCTAATTTCCAATTTCTGTAGAGGATCATGAGAGATTTGCAGGATGCGAGCCTCGAGTATAAAGCTTCATGCATTGCCTTTGTTTTATTATCCTCCTACACGGGAACGAGCTTCAATGAGTTTGATGAATTAAAAATTTGAATTTAATTACAATTTCATGGAGCCTTGAGCCACGTTCCCATTACTACAACTCACGGGAATATGACGGACACAAGATGCAATAGAAACACGTAGTTGTGTGGATTAACGCAGATTAAAAATTAGCTGACCAGTGAGTGCTGTTCAATTGAATTCCGTGTCTCTATTGCATCCAGGGAACATGTGCCCGTGCTACTCGTGTACTTGTGTAGTAATGGAGACTAGGCTCAACTGATGATTTACTTATATTTCACTTGACGAGGTCATACAATATCTATACTAATAATCGATTTTCTCTGGCTGGTTATCAATAACCAGTATTCCGCTTGGTACACTCACATAATATAATATTGCGACATATTCCAACATCACGATATTACTGCGTCCTTTTTCGCTGAATAGTTGAACTCGGAATATCGGTGAGTTATCATTTTCTGGGACAAATCAGATCTTGTATCAAATACAAAACTCATTGAATTATGAAAATTATCAACTTTATTCCAATCATTACAAAATCTGTAATAAACAAGCAGGCTTACCTCAATATATAATTATTCCTTGCAGTTGATCTGTGTTTAACCATACTCACAATATCACACTATACACTACACAATATAACACTAAAGACAATATCCAATCATTAAGAACCAGACACTCAAACATCTGCTTTTGGGAGTATCTAACTCGCCGCAACAAAATTTCGCTCGGGAAGCTCACTTCTCAGTTCTAATTACAAATTGATTGCGCCGTTCTCATTGGACTGTAGTGGAAAAGCCATCATTGGGTTCAATTTGTTGGTAATCCGGAGGGAGAGAGTGATACAAGTGTCAGTCGATAAGGCGACTGGCTGGTTGACCACAATAAGGCCCTGCACAGCTGCCTGCGTCTGCACTAAGGTTCAGTTCAGGTCTCGCTTAGGCTCAATTCAGGTTAGCAATCGCTCAGGCGTTTGTTGCGGCTATTCTTCATCCCCTCAGCGGTTGCAGTATCAACCACCTCAAAAGCTCACATTACATCCCAAGCTTCTCAACACGCACATGTTTCCCGAGTAAGCATTAGTGTCGTGCGGGATTGCATACCTCACCCCTGCTTAAACCATGCTACGGGCTCATGACGCTTTCTCAATGTTACAACAATATTGTTCACTCCATATCTCAATCCGGCTTACGTAAGTCAATTGTAATTGGGATAAGTAATTATTTGAAAATCTGTTGACAATAGACATCCACTTACAAACAAAATATGAATAGGCTAATATTACAGTTTTGCAGAATAGAGAAAAAGTAGCCTACGGCGTATGATATTTCGGCCAATCTCGTAGGCCGTAGCATAATGATGGTGGGGGCGCGTTACGCAATCCCGCACGACATCAATGATCCAGAGTAAAACCTCCACATTTTTTTCTTAGTTTCTACTATGATTTTAATTTTGACGTTTGGTGGGATCATACTTCCCAATATTGCTTCAATACGGCTTGACAAAATATTCGAGTCTGATGAGTACGCACGTTACATAGGTAGTCGTTCTATCCAAAGTGCTGCTATTGGATGAATTCATCATCGTTTATGGTTATTTCACAAGTATAGTGATTTTAGAAAAATGGAGATAATAATTTATTTTGATTTTATTATCGCTAAGCTGTTATATTGTAGAATACGCTTTAACATGAATAATACACTGTTAAAAAAATAGGAATAAATGTACTTTCCTCAAGAGACTTCATAGACAATTAAAAAAAAAGGATTATCTTAGACAAAGCAGACGGCATTAAATTTGAGTTAGTCTCATGTACATTTTGGCAATCTAAGTGAAAATAGAAGATGAATAGAATAAGAAAAACTAGTGGTTCTCTCAGAATGGAAGATATATTAATTTATTACCACTTGTTGAACAATGATATAATTTTTTAAAATGAACGGAGAACAGTTCAATTACCAGTATTGATACATAACTTTCCCCAAGTTGTATGAAAAATTACATATTGAAAGTGATAACTCCTGCACGATTCATAATTTAGAAGCAAAATAATTACGCATCACTAATTACAAATAATTACACTTCAGATGACCATGAATGACCATAATTACCTTTTGATCATGAATGTTGAGGTACGATTCCCAAGCGCTAGCTCGAGCCACGCGGCTCGAGCTGTCGCTGCTCTAGCTGCGCTGCTGGAGCTTCCCGGTTCTTGCTGCGCTGCTCTATCCATCACTACTCTATTCACATAACTATATTATAAGTGTTCACTACGTTTTTGGGGCTACTAATTTACAATAAATTAATAATGAAATCCACTTGAAAATGACTCAAGAAAAGGGTGAATTTGACTATTTATTGATTAAATATAACTATATTTGTAGCCCTAAAATCATGGTAAACACTTATAATAAAGTTATATGAATATCTATAGAGTTGTGATATCTAGACGTCTGGAGCAGCACACTCCAGAGCCGTTCGACTCGAACTGCCGCTTGGGAATCGTACCTTTAGCTTGAAATATAAATACACTCCAAAAGAATTGTAGGGATAGAATCAGTATAAAAGCTGATCCTGTAGTGTATATTTCAATTGACCTGATTCCAAAGCTTCATTCTAAAAATATTTCATCATGACAGCAATTAAGATGTTTATCCAATAGTGTGTAACACGATTTCATCATAAAACAATGAAACAACGTGCAATACTCCATATTTAGATTGTATTCAGAACATATCACTTCAACCCCTATATTTTGGACTATTGTGAAATATACAAAACAAATCCTACGCCATGTTTATTTTGAATTTTCGATGAACCTTGCTTGTTTCAATGAAATAGGGCTTGTTCTGGGGGTACATACTACAACAAGACAAGCTCCAACTATTCTGAACCCAGTATTTGAGGATGGTCTATCATTGAATAATCATGAACTAATAGGAGTCACACATGATATTGAGCAATGATTTATATAATTTAGCAGCCAGAAGGAATAAAACAACCGTTTTTAGAATAAGAGACAAAAGCGTAACTTGGTAAACGATGATGGGATTCTGGGATGAATCCATATCCCATCTCGACATAAACCCAATATTGTGGACTTTCATTTCAAGTTCATATGATTACTAGTTTTGCTTGAAGCTTTTGTTCAATTCAACCTTCAATGTTAAAATCAAAATAATACTATACATTGATATCATAATTATAAATTACCTGGTTACTGACTGCGGCGAAGACCTACAAACTGAAGTAAACTATTGACTTTCAAAAGTTTATTATTTCCGTTTGTTAGATTTCTTTCGAAAAGACGAACAGATTGGTAAGCTCAAGATCACTCTTCCAGTCCTCAATAACGTACTAAGTAAAAAATTATAAAAAGTAGAAAAGGTTTCTCAATAACATCTCTATAAAGAATGAGTACAGAGAATAAGATAGGGGTTTCTCAGTTTAGGTTAAGGTGAATCCTTAAAAAAATTACTTGTTAAAAACGTTAAAAATAATTAACTTTTACTTGTAGGGGCACTCACGGTTTTATTGCCTAGATTTCGCACACGACAACTGAGGTAGGCGGACTTTCCGACGAGAGCGGTGACGTTGCGCGGCGTGAGGGGATCGAAGTAGGGAGTCAGCCGGTCTGGCGTTGGAGTGGCTGAGTCCACTGAATTGCCTCCTGCCTGGCTCACGTACGCTGAACCTTTAAACAGAACACAAACCAAATCATAATACAAGTAATCATAGTAATGAAGTTATATATGATAATAGATTGGGCTACAATCGAGAAATCAATTGAAATGCGGGAAATGCAATTGAATACATGATAATTGTATTGAACAATACCCACAGATATACTTTGCCAAATATGCGTAAGTGTAACACATTGAAGAGCCAGACAGCCTAAGTACAGTTTGAAGACCCAGTTCATTGTATACTCAGACAGCCTTAGTACTAGTACAGTCCTATATGTGTGAATCTGTCATATAACAGACAGACGATTAATGACTTCAAAGGAATATGTGGCCATAGACAATTTGAAATTATATTATTAATGGTAGATATGTAAAGTGAACACCAACTAAACTGGCTCTTGACAGGTGTCAAGAGAAGTCTTAGCTATAACATTCCTACTCTCATAAAGTTATTATCAAAATTTCCAGAGACAACTCTGATATGGTGCAGATATGGAAAACACTCCAATATAATTATTATATTCTTTATTTTCTGTGAGGACAGTATGAGTTGGAAATTAAAATGTGACGAAATTTGAATTTATTAATAAATTTCGAATAATATATCAAGTCAATAGTCAGCAAACATAGAAAATTTAGAATGTTATGCAATAGTTTTCATACAAAACAATAACGTAGTATAGGTGATCATCAGTATTTGATTTACAATCAATATTAAATTTTTAATGATAAGCCTATCTGTTTCGATTGGAATACAATGACTCTATAAGACTGTATAGAATTATAGTAAGACTAGTATAGTAATACTGTAGTATAGTGACACTATAGTATAGTAAGGCCGGGTTTTTCCAAGCACACTCAAAGTTGAGGGACTCTCAAATATTGATGAACAGCTGATATTTTCTATGATAAGTATAGGAATGTAGTAATAAAGTGTATAGTAGTAGTATAATAATAAAGTAGTAAAGTAAAGTGAATGTAGTATAAAGTGTAGTAAACTTGAGGGTCCCTCAAATTTGAGTGTGCTTGGAAAAACCGGGCATAAGACTTATTTGGTAGTCACTGTAGATTTAAACAGATACTGCTCAGGTTCACTATAATTATAATTGATGTGCTAATTTGAATCAACTCATCAAATATTGTCATTCCAATTAACATAGATGTCAATCCACCTTGATCGAATGTCAATAGAAACAGGCCTACTTTTCCGATTGGAAATCAACAGAAGGCCTACTTATAAGTTACAATAAAATTTTCAATTGAAAAAATCATACTTCAATGTCGGAGGATACTTCAGAAGGAAACTCGTTAAGTAAAACTGTTCAAAAGATGTGCCCGAACGGGAATCGAACTTGGTACCTCTCGGTTTGCGGCCGAGCAGCTTTAACTCTTCACCCTCCTACCGTTTACCTCTATATATATCAATTTGATATATTCTTGCGGAGCAAAGACAAGATGGGAAAATGACTCCAGCTCAATCAATATTTGGCTAATAAGGTATAAATATGTATGTATACCCTATTCACGACCACTTGAGACGGAATAAAGAATCTATTTGCATGTACAGGTAGCTATTTTTGTTTGAGCTTGTGGAAAAGCCAAGAACTTTGATTGACTACAGCTTTTCGACTGCGGCCGACCGTCGTATGAAGTAATACTTATTACACGCGCAAAAAAATTGTTCATTTCGTCTCAAGTTATCGTGAATAGGGTATAGTGATATTTGTCTCATATTGTAGAGCAGGATGTTTTTCACAATTAGTGACGAAATTTTCTAATTTTTTATCAGTAAATATTTAGCATCCTATTGGTCTAGTAACATAGCAATCGTCTATTGTAGATGTCTCTTGGATGGCTTCATCATTATTGACTCTTGAAAATATTTATATTGCCCGAATCAAAATCAATCAAGACTGGTTGAGTGCTCTTTCGACATCGAATTCAGGAATTCAATTTCTATTCTTAACATTGATTTCATTAAACTATAATTTTTTCAAGTAAATTTTCAAATCATAATAGATGAATAATCTGAGTGAGGTAGAATACTAGGAAGAAAATGGTAATCTGTGTGCAAAAATTTTAATAGAGGAAACTGGCCGTGTCTTATCATAAGCTATTCAGTATTTATCACTTGAAAAAGTCGAGATTAACAAAGGATAAATGTGATTCAACAAATCTCATTAACAATAAATGAACCGTTTTTGCATCTCTCTCAAATTATTCTGAAATTATCACTCATTACGGATTGAATTCCTCTCATTATGCAAATGCAATATTCATCACTGTGAATAGAATAAAGAAGGCAATAGCGAAATCCAAGCCTCAGCCATTTGAAAACGAGACTTCATTAAGACAGAGTGCAAATAAATAATTCAAAATTGCCCTCATTTTGTTGCTGAAAAATATAAAGAGGTTTTTGGAGAGAGTGAATCCAAAGTAATAATCTCCTCTCTCCAACATTAGAATTGGAGGAAAAACTTAATGGATCATCAACCGCTCACTAGCGCCTCACGAAAATTAGAAAGCTCGGGCTGCGAACTCGAGTTATAATCGTCTTAGTTTGATGAGATCTTACCAAGTGATAAGATTTTGACCTCAATGTTGTTTCAAGTTGAGAAAGAAAATCACATGCAATTATTTTTATTCAATTCAAGATTAGATTGTAGACAATTGATTGAAATTTGTTTGATGAAAATTCATTATCTTCAATTTTTTTTTGTTCCTTAGGATAATATTATCATATATTATTTGAAATTTCATAGGGTTTACATGAATATTGAAATATATACAGCCCAATCGCATTACAAAACCTTCCGAATCTCGTATATTTTTTCCATTACTTATTACTATATCTCCTATTCGGAGATTAATGGGCTACCCAATTTCAGTACTCATGAATGTGTTATAGGGAGGGAATTCTTAGCCAAATTCAGGCGTATTGTCTATAGCTCATGCCAGAAGATGAGATGGTCTCCTCTGTCTTTTGTACGTGATGTAACCTACTAACTGCTGATGTGAAATCTATCGTCTCATTTGATTTCAAAAAAATCATCCAGACATTACAACTCTAATAAATTTACAGCATCAGATGTTGAAGTCTACAAAGAGGTTAGTCTACAATAGCTGAAACACTTATCAAAATTCAAATCGTTATTTGAACTTTCGAGCATAAGTTCTTGTAACGTTATTGTTTTTGTGTAACCTTTATGAATGAATCTCCAACCTAGAACAAGACAACATAGGTCAGCTAGGATCTTATCGTCCGAGCAGGGCGCTATTCATTTACTCTTTGCATTTGTGTTCATATAAATATTACATTTTTATGCAATGCCTCTACTCGTTTAAAAATATATTATGTAATGTATGTTAAAGATAATTATTGAATTATAATAGCAGAACAATGTTGGGTCATTCCTGTCGGGAAATGTGTGAAATGTGTTCATGAACCACGATTCACGAGAAAACCGCATGTTATCTTTAAACCCAGAGGTATCGTGAAGCTCTGAAAATGATAATAATACATCCTTGTGAAGGAAGCATGATACTCACAAGAATGATAGAGAAAATTGTATTTTCTGTGTAAGGTGACACAAGATACACTAGTAGGCCTCTATTGCAATGTGAACACGAAGCTTTGTAAATGCACTGGAGCATTTTAATATTCTGTACATTATTATTGTAGGCATGTTACAAACTACGTCGTACAAAATGTTAAAAGCTCAATGATGTGTTGCATGAATGAAGTATTGGTGGGATCGGATGGAGAGAAGTATACAGAAGGTATCAGATCGGAAATAGAAACGTCGTCGTTCGTTTCTTCGCGTTAAAAGCTTTCTGTTGTGACTCCGGAGTACGTGGCTCACTGGTTAAGGCGCCTGCCGAGTCCATTGAATCTATTATTGAATGTTGGCCTTCTGATCCGAGTAGGCTCTATACTACAGTTGTCATGACCTATTCTGAAGGCAAACATTCAATGATACATAATATTATTCTCTTGTAAAGCAATCCTCGATTTAAACAACACCATGCAGCGCTCATGGTGTTGTCAGAAGTGTGTGAGTACGAGCGGAGGTTAATTTTATGTGATTGCTGAGCAGTTACAGCTGATAAACGGTAACAGGACTCTTAATCCCATGGAAAATCCAGACTCATGAATAGCTGAATACTTTTACTTGCAAATCAACGAATCCTAGGAGTCATAGTGAATTACAATTACATAAAAGTAATTCCTCTCCAGTAATATTCAACAAATCGCACGGTCACACACGATAAAATCTAGAATGAAGCAAATATCAATCCTTGGTCAAATAACATAAGCACTTAAGTCCAAAATTGCAGTTTTGGGAAAATGGAGCCCAAAGTTTTCCAGTATGTTCGAACACAATTTTCAACAATATTTTTGGTCTTATCACAATGAAAATCACAAAGTAGGTACAAAATACACTTGAAATTACTGATTTGAGTTGTTTGGACCATGTAAAAACATGAAATAAATGCACTTAAGTTATTTTACCGAATGAAATAGAAGACTTAAGTTAATTTATTCAGTGCTTAATACAATAGAATCAATACAATTGTATCTTGAGTGATTTTACCCGAATATAGATTCCCAAAATTCATCTGCAATACCTGACTTAAGATGTTATAATGGTCTTAATAATGGAAACAAGACTATAGTTGTTCTACCAAAGTGTAGATCTCAAAACAATACACCCGAAAGGGTAATTGTAATTATTTAATTTCCTCAAAAAGTGGACTTAAGTGCTTGTGTCAAATGATCAAGGAATTTTATGGGACCTAGATTTATATGAGAAACATCAAATGATCTTTCTAAAACTAAATCCTATTCCAAAAGAAAGAATATTGAAAGTACTGTGAAGACAAAAGTCAGCTTCGTCAAATTATTAAGTAATGTTTTATTTATATAATTCAGATGGAACAGGATCGATGAGAGCGAAATGAGATTGTGGAGTGTTGTAGCCGACTTAGAATGAGCTTTGGAAACTTCGCTCATTTCCCATGCCTGCGTTTATCTCGAATCACAGATCAAATATGCCGTAAACTCCCTCACACGGGGCACATTGTTTTGCACCGGTGCGAAAGTCATCAAATACCACGTAATTTTCCATAGTGAAGAACAATATTTGTCATTCAAAATCTATTCTCTTGTAACGGGCAGAGATGGGAAGATATGAGTGATTACTGATTATGTGTTCCTATAGTTCAGATTATATGTGTGGTTCAAGATATCTGTAGTTCAATTACCATGAGAGAATTGCTCAATAATGTTTCTGTGCTCTATAATTGCACTGCTGTGCTTCATCTTCACATCAAAACTAGTATGTCGTTGTAACAAAACGAGGATCTCAATACTTGACAATGAAATTTCAACATCACACATACCTTTTCCATATCATTTGTGAAATCAAATCCATTCTTATAATTATTTATTTCTATTATTTGTCTATTCTATTATTTCTATTAATCAATGCATCTAAATATTTTACTAAATCCACTCTCATTAAATATATATATATATATATATATCTCTTTCTCTTCCTGAACATCCCTCCCCAAGAATGGACATTTATATGTCTAAACTCCACCATTTTATGTAGATACAGCACAAATTTATATTACCGTTAGCTTATTGAATCCTATATCTGTCTCATTTTGCAAGTTTTCATACTTTATAATTAGCCAACTTATGCAAACAATAATGTAATTAGTGTAATTTCCATTTATTTTTATTCTTATAGCATAGGATTCGAATATTATTGTATTATGAATATCAATCTACATGAATAAAGTGATTGAATCTGAATCTTTCTGTCTTCCAATTTATTTTATCTCAAATATTGTGAAAGTATACAATTTGTATAATGTATTCGTATAATCTATTTCCCATACTGTCTCTTCCGCTCTCTTCAATAGATGATGAATCATGAAGCTAATCACAAGTATAGAGACTGTATAATGAGTCTCTTTAATCACAAGTTTATTCAACTTAAATTCGGTAACATTAATAGTTGAACTGCCGATTCAAGCGTTGAAAAAGAATATGCTAATTTCTCTGTGAGAGTAACTTTCATTAATCTATCATAATGGTAATTACCACTCAACAAGTTAAATTTTTCAACTGGTCGGGAGAGATTAAAAAATTAGAAAGAGAAGTTATAGGAGTCGAGTCGTTCATCAAAAATTGTTGAATGAGATTTTCCAAGTTTAGCATGGACCATTTTCGTGCCAAGAGTGAGGGTAGTCAAGTTTTCTTCGAAGGAACGGACTTTTGCGTTATTGAAGGCAAAGTGAAGAGCTGAACTCGTCTAGGTGTCAGCGGTACTCCTAAAAGGCAACAAATTACCAGTTGGAAACTTTTAGGCACTTGAAACTTCCGAGCTTGAAAAGCTAAACAACTCATTCTCTTGACAAGACAGACTTGGCAATACTGGACCTTTTCATAGTATTTACTTTCGCTAAGAATAAAAATTGTCACAAAGGTTACTATCAAACATATTATGACGTTCATAAATTGAAAAGTGAACGGTTTTCTAGCTGTATCAACTATCAGACTTATAAATTTTCTACTTTCTTTATAAACCTATCGAGTAAAAAGGTAAGAGTTATCGAATTCTTTATTTGGTGTTTTTTATCGAAACTTTGGTGCAACCTTTTTCTAAATTTAAAATTGTTTGTTTTCTATTTCGGTGGTAGATATTAGTTTGAAGATTCACTACATGACATAACTTCAATTTGGACTTATAAAATTATAAATTGGTTTAGGAACAGTTTTGGGCATTATGCCTGTTGTATCAGCCTTTGTATTTTTTCTTTTTGATTGATTGAATAAATGATAAATGACTAAGCAAAACAATTTTCAAATCTTTAAATAGTGTTAATCTAGGAATCAGTTCAATTACTACGCATAATTATGATGACTATTATATTCGGCTCCATAATGAGTGGGAAAAAGTTATTTCCATCTTCAAAAAGACATTTTACATTTTTATTACATCAAATACTTTTTTTATCATCAATAGTATAATAAAAAACCATATATGAACATCAGTAATTCAAGTTGGCAATAGTGGATTCAATAAAATAAATATTCGCTCAGATAAAGAATGGTAAAAACCAATATGTGATTTCCAAAATGCTGAGTTAATATATCACTAAATAATTTATATGATAGATAGATATGAATATTATGACTTTCTTGTGTTGTATGAGATTGTTGTTTAGTATGAGATCATTGTTCCTCGAAACCTTTCCACTCAAACAAGCTTTATAGTATAGCCATTCCGTTCGAGTACCAGCTATTAAGACTGAACGATCAATGGGCTTATCTCACATTTCCAGAACAATTCCAGCTATTTCTCACGCGTCTTGAGAGATATCACTTCAGTAACTTATATTTATTGAAACTTATTGTGTGTAAAGACATCAAAGTTTGCGGGCGGTTATTTGTCGGCTGATTTAGCGGGGCGGACGCGCAATGAGTCTACTTGCAAACTCTTCACATAGTTTCCAGTGATGGGGAGCCATTCTTGCGGAAAAAGTGTTTTCTTCCGGATAAATTGTGTTCAATCACATAAATTGCACAGCGTCCCTGACAACAGTTGAGTTACATATTACTCGATAGTACGAGTTTCCTGAGCTGTTGGTCAAGTGAGTTTAGTTTTTCAAGGAGTTCAGTTCAGTTCTCAGGCAGACGTCGTCCGCAGCATCGGAGGTCGAGAGCTGACTAGCCGCTATGACTGATTGCTGGAGACTTTTTGCCCAAAATACGCCTTGGCTCTCACCCAAGCTTGTTCCATTTACACAAGAGTATGGAATATGATTTTTCACTTCATTTCATAAATGTCCTTTCTATGAAGATAAATATTGAGATTTAATTCACGTAATAGGTACAGCAGTGTACATAGCATGTAAGTTGTATTGATGGTTGAGATGGATGCATTTATTTTTTTATGCACGATAGTAAATCCAGATCTAATGTGAAAATGTTATTCTCGAATGCAAAATCTATCAAAGTTGCTGTGATATACAGCTTGGTATAACCAAACTATCACTTATTTATCAATTGATTGTACTGATCTCGGTAAGGTTGGACTGCTCTTGGATGGGTGACAGGTATTTTTCCAAGTACACATTGGCGAGGTGGAACTACCGGTAAGGGCCTCCCCACCATAAAAAGCCATAAGAATATTTCACTTTTTATAAATTGATTGATAGTATGAGAGGTTAGGCCTATTGATAAGCCCTGAGACTTATATTTTGTTTCATCTGTTCCAAACTTGATAAATTGCTGATAATTCATTTATTAGTTACTGTGATTAATGAAAATAGCTATTTTCTTCCAAAAATAACTGTGATAGGCATAACAGTCATAGATGAAAATGTATATCTATGGTAATCACCATCGCATTCAAGCTTAAACTAATCCAGCATTCTGTACTCAGAGCACGGAGATCTCAGTAGTTAGAGTTCATGAAATCTAAATTGAGGCTCTTGAAGGTTAGCCCGCCAGTATTTTTCTAGCTTTGTTGAATGGTTTTGTGGAAAGATGGAAATGAGATTTGAAAAGGAAATGCGTATCATATGAAAAACGGCGTGTAATGAAATTTTCGTACAATCCTTGTAGACGTTTTATAAAATTATGCTCATGAATAACTACAATGAAGGCTAATTTTGCATCCTGAATTCCATGCTTGAGTCATCTCTCACGTTATATACTTTTGAAAAAAGATCGTAGTATCCAATTCCATCCCTTCTCTATTTGATATGCAAATTCAAACCGATCTCAAACGAATACGATAATATGCTATTCAAAATCCCTCCATCACATACTCGGTGAGTTTCCATCTATTGCAAGAGAATCACGATATCGATAGCTGAATTTATCAGGTTTATCTTGTGATGAAAATGGAATTGCTTTTCCTAAAAAAGCGATACAACACGTTTGCCGCTTGGAAGATCGATGATACCAGCACGTTTTTCAATCATAAGAGAATTCTTACATCAATCGATAACCCTTTCTGGGGAAACCTCAATTTTTATGTTATCTTAGAAAGAAACAAACGATTGTGAAGAAGTTGTATGTTCACTACCATGATATAAAAATTCTTAGTGAAAAATCACTTCGGTTCCAGAACATACGTGACAAATGAAAATTAATTTTATACGTCAATATTATTGAGAATTAAGAAGTTTTGACATTTCCATTCAGTTCAATAAGTTTCAGTATCTTCATCTGTCTTTGAAAACTCAGCTCTCATTAATGGACTGAATATGAATGGATATAACGTTTTCGCTCAACTATGATAATAGCATAATAATTATAATAGAATGATTTTCTTTTGGTCCTTTGCAAAAGTATTCTTATAAGAATCATAGAATCATATCAATTTTGCTTTCTTGGTTCACACTTGCATAAATCTCAAGCTTTTACAACGTTTTGAAAAGTTATGGAGCATGTTATGGTCTTTTTAAAAATAATATTCAACTTCTCATAATATTTATTCGATATTGAAGTGGAACAAAAGTGACCTATTCACCGATTATAAGGTTTTATGCTTCATTTAATATACGAATAAACATTATCGCATTATGGAGCTGTCAAATGGTTTCATGAAAAAATAATTATTGTTAATTGTGGTCCATCTGTGGAAATTGAGTTAAATGGAATGCTTTTCAGCAATTATAACTCATTTCCGTTGCAAAATCTCTCGTTCGATGTCAATTATACAGTGGAATGGTCGACATTTTTGATTCTAATGTGGGTGGTAGTGTGCAATACAGCGGTCATGAGTTCTTGTGATGCTGGCCCCATGCCAACCACCATTTATACGAAATTGTATATAGACCCATATAAGTCATAATTACTCAAATGATGTTCTATTCATGCAATATGCCGCTCGTAACTTATAAACAATTTGAGCTATTCGCCAATCATCCCATATAATATTAAGTCATTTCCTGCGAGGGGCTTGATATGGAAAGACATCCCGTTGAGCGATATTAAATATAACAAACTGGTGGCTGTGAGAATGGTGGCTATAAATGAAACCATCACCGATAAAACCATTATGAAAAAGCCTTATAGTTATTAATCAGAGCTAGTGTTATCCACTATAATGGATAATAAATCGTTTGCTCATCATCAACTCATTTTGGTGTGACAATGAAAAGCAGAATTTCAATATTTATGAAGCTTTTATTAAGAGCATAATGCAGCTTCAGAAAACAGTTGACAGTTGATTTAAAGGTAAGAAAGTTTATAACAAGAGAAAGATGTAGCAATATCTTGTTTACAGTTAAAAGTTTTTTCTTGTACATGCTCTCAGTTGATATGATTCTAAATTATGCTTTAACAAAGGCAAAACCACGGATACTAGAATAAGTTAGGAAACGTGAGTTTTGCAACCTTGTATCCAATAAAGTGATTTTTACCTTGTGCTGTTACTTTAGAATATATAGAAATGTTGATGCATGCTGTACTTCCTTTCTCTACTCTGGGAACAAATTCATTTTGAAGCCGTCATTATTTATCAACCGAGAAAAACTATAAATTGTTTATGAATAATCATTGACATTCACCCTAATTTCGAATGATGAGGTATTCTGGTGTGTGTGTGCTTCCCGAATTTATATGTTGAGCATGTAGATTATCCAATGTGCTGTTCTGATTGAGAGTGAAAACAGAGTAAGTGAAAATATGGAAATGGAAGTGATTTTTTCGGGGGAGCACGCATCGGCTATAGGCTACACATGTGTGTGAGCTGGGGACTGCTTCACTCAGCTCTCAGGACTTTTTGCAGTTATTCGAGACCCCAGATGCAGCAGGCACTATAACGCCTTTGCGCCGGCTTTCACGTGCTTCCTCTGACACGTCCCAGTGCAACAATCCGTCTGTAAAAAGTGAGGATTTATGAAAAATGCAGACTTCTGATCCTGATCAGCAACGCATTTTTCACTGCAGTCTCAATATTCACTGTATTACTATACTATTACTGGTACAGTATATATCACTGTTATATATCACTATTATCATTGTTATTATCAATGTTATATAGCCTATATTATCACAATATTACTGTCATTATTAAGCATTAAGTATTTTTATTCCTTACAAAGGCCATGAAAAATATTTTCCATGAAGTACAGCAACAGATGTTTCTGTAGACTATTAATTTTTTAAAAGAATTATACTTTATTCTTGATAACCATCCAGTATAACAACTCAATGAACAGCGGACAACAGACCAGACATGCATGATCTATGATTAGCTGCTTTTTATGAGTGTATGTTTTGAGTTTGAAGTTTTAATTTCATTTGAGAACTATAAAAAGTGGAATCAATTTATTCAGTTTGATTACTACAAGAATTTAAGACTGAAAATGGGATTTGAGAAATTCGATCGTTTTAAATAGTTTTTTCATTTTCGGGTGAGTACCACTTTTCACATAATACCAATTTTGGATACCGTACTATTAATGTAATACGGCCCATTGCTTGGAGCTGAATGTGATCTGTATTAAATCAATACATCATCATTCTTGATTGTGAAGATGTTTAGTTAAATGATTGAACAATTCAACCTACAAAGTACAATTTTAGATTCAAATTATTCAATTCATATTAATATTCTTAAAATAAAAATTATATTCCTAAGAAATATGGTCTTAAAGCTATTAATAGTATGATTTGCAGAAATCATGTCATTTATTATTTTTAGTGAAAGTGGGAATATCATGATAAAAACAATATTACAGTCTGCATTACACTTTTGACTTGTTTGAAATCTATATCTATGAAAGCGAAATGGCACTGACTGACTGACTGATTCATTCATTCATTCATTCATTCATCACCAGAACTAAAAATCCACTGAACCGAATGCGTTCAAATTTGGCAGGAATGTTCAGTTGGACGTTTAGACGCGCACTAAGAACTCCGTTCAAGATTACGCCAGTAATCAGGTTTTTCAAAATTGTAGATGTATTGCGGGCTGCATATCTTCCGCCTTTATACGACTAATCCTTACTGTAAATTCAATGGTTCAGGAAGATTATAGGTGAACTAATTTGGAAGATATTGAATCAAACTATGCTCGATATATTTCCCAAGGTACCGCTCAATATTACCGTTTTACTATTTTTCGGAATTTTCGGATTTTGTCTCGGATTTTTCGAGAATAAATTGTTAGAAAATTCTGAAATTTGGTAAACAGCTTCGGATTATGTCTAGAAATGTTGTGTTCAATAAATTCAGAATCTCTTCTGGACGGAATTCTCAGGCGAGAGAAGCGAGCCTGTTTGACTCAGCTTACACTGCCAGAGGTTATGCAGGCGAGCGAAGCGAGCCTGTTTGACTCACTGACACTGCTGATACTGTCGGGGGTCCAGGGGGCGGAGCCCTCTGGCTAGGCGGAGAAGGCGAGCGAAGCGAGTCTGCCGGCTAGTACAGTATAACGATCATTCTCTCAAGTCAACCATACTCCTCAAATATTGAATGAAGAATTCATGTTATCAAGTGAAGTTCAACTGAGCGCTACAATAACATTTTTCCCAACCCCTTGTTGATACAAGATTTTAATTCACTGCCGGAGAGAAAGGACTTGGAGTCTCAATGGAGTGGGATGAGAGTAAATTGTACGGCATTACAGAATTAGTTCCTCTTTGTTACGCACAGTCCACCGTGTTCAGATATAGGAAACTCCAGTAACAAGATACTGCGTTTTTCTGTTTTCAGAGAAAACCTCAGAAACTTCTCTGATAAGATTGTGGTAACTTAGTAACGTTGAGCGTTTCTCCCTATTCGAAAGAGAAGAAATTCTATCTGCTTTCTACCACTTATATACGAGCAGTAATCGAATTGAAGAAGAAGAAAATAGACAAAACGGAAGTCTATCTCTAGTCGTGATAATCAAGTTTGAATTATTGGATTATACTGACATTATAAATCGATCATTGTTAATCGATCTTGTGAAATTCATTCATCATTGAATAAAAAACACACATTATTGAGAAGAATCCAAAGAGATTTATACATAGATTTTCATTATTAGATGATCATTGTTGATCGATCTTGTAAAATTTATTCATCATTGAATAAAAAACACACATTATTGAGAAGAATCCAAAAATATTCATATATTAATAATTTTCAACTGTATTGTGGTAGAAGTGGTCAATGCTGCTAAATTATCAGATTTGCGAGAGACTTTGATTTATCATTTTTTATGAACGTTTAAAGCTTTTCAATGATGTTTTCGATGAACAGAAAAGAAGATTATGAGTTCGTTACTGAGCTATTTCAATAAACCACAAGTTTCCATCGCTTAAATATTTCATCCATTAATAACTTTCAGAATTATATTTTTCAACTTCATCCACCGTAGATAACATAGGAGTTATCTATACCCAGGATCTCATCAATATTGGATATTTACACTGATTACTCCTTTAAAGTTTGAGTAGTATAATTCTCACACAGTTGCTAAAGAGGAAGCTCCAGTAAGACGGTTGAAGAATAAATCCTATTTTTCAAACTCGTTCCGTTTCCATATATCGTATCGTACAACGTTTTTGATAGTCAGACGGAGAAACTATTGGGAGCAAGTATATGTTACAGAGTTATAGGTATTAAGTGCAATACGAGATGGCAATATGAAGAAATATTCGCAAAGAAGAAGACCGATAAAGCTGGAGAATAGCTTGGAATGGAGTGGAGAGGGGGAAATGTCGCATGTGTTAGCCAAGTTATGAGCTCCAAAATCCTTCTTCAACGTAAGCTGTGCGAATCCCCACACTATGAAACCGCTAGACCGATTTCCGAACCATCCATCCAACGCAGAGTGTAGGCTACCCCTTCCTCCTCCCAAAACAGGACCTCTCGAAAACCTAACCTGACCCAGAAACACGCTGCTAGCTAGCCTCGCTCATCTATCTATCATGTCTTGCAGAAGGCACCATGTTTTTCCCTCTCTGTCCGTTTTCCCGTTTGCAAATCCTAGCACCGAAAACAAACAACTTATTCTTTTTGTCGACCTAGTATTTTCTTGTGACGCCGATATATATATTTCAGTTATAGTCCGGGCGCAGGGTTGGTCTGTTATTGACTGTGACTCCAGCTTGAAAATATATTCTTCAAGTTCATCTCCATGGTCACATATTGTCATCACCGAGGTTGGAATGGAATTTCCCTGAATAATTCCTTCTGAAATTCTCAAGACTCAGAGTGAATTGGAGATGATAATTCATCAATTCATTCACAAAGTTCGATGTCTATTGGATGTACTCTTCCATTTCCATTGAATATAGATGAAACGAATTATCTCTGACTCTGAGATTAATAACTGCATGTTGGTTATAAATTGAGAGTAAAAGTTAATAGATCATTCAGAAAGTTAATTAATTAGATAGATATATATAGTGTGATCAAAATTCAAAATTATTCTAAGTGAAAAGTGTTTTCCAATGTGAAAATTGTAATGTAAACTTTCATCATCTTTCATTCATCATGTAAACATCATAAATCACTCACTCATCATTACCTTTGCTCAAAATACTTTCCATCAAGTCGCAATTGTAACAATGAATGAACACGCATGCACTTGCTGTTAGCAATGAGTGTGAGTGGCGGCAGGCACGCCACAAAGTGTTCCAGAGTTTGGTTCTACCATCTTTCAAATGCAAGCGCCCGCAAGCGTGCTCTATCGAGATTATTATTTTGCGAACACGTGAATTCGATGCGATAATTGCCTTATCATGAATGATAATAATCAGTTTATCAGACGTACCGAGTTTGATGTTATTGAAAACTGATTGAAATTTAGATTTAGACCATTAGCAAACACAACATTCAGGAATCAGCGGTTTCGCAAACCATTTCCTGTTCAGTAATTAGTAGTTTTGTGATCGTGTTTCCTGTTGGGGAAAAAAACTCAAGAGACCTTGTGCATAACCTTCTATCATTCTATTATTGACTGCGACAATAGATTGTTATGATAGAGAAATGATAGATGGTTATGCCTTGTGCAAGTGGGTCTCCGTTTGATTCGAGTGACGAAGTCAACTCAAACTTATTCTATTCCACTCACTCCATCTCCCTCTATGGATCGATGGGGTGATTGTCATTCGTTCTTATTTTTCAGATAAAATAACCAAATTGTGAGAAAATGAGAATAGATGGAAAAACTTAATCAAGGCAAATCTAGGTAACTGAAGCTCTCTACTTGAAACAAAACTTGAAAAATTACATCCATTTTTTATCAAGAACCATTATGCACATGTGCGAATGGACATGATAGAATGAATGGGTCCACACCAAAAATGTTTTGAAATATCGGTCTATTGATTCGAGTGAGTGAAATTGGTTTTCCCATAAATTCAACTCAGTTTTATCACATCCAAACCAGTATTAATACCATTATTTCCTCAACTCTTATTTGAAGTCATAATAAGAGTTCCAATTCTTGCTCTTGTTTCAAAGTATGCAGACGAACAGGAGTTTATGCTCGTGCAGCTCCATCTTGTTTGTTTTTCAGTCATGTTTGCTGAGCTGAATACTTCTACATACGTCAGTTTACTTTTAGTCTGTTGACTTAATTCGTTGAGCTGCTGGGATACATCGCAGACTGCAATCTCTTTCGATTAAGCAAAAAGACTTTGGAATTTTCATTCTCATTTTTCTATTCGGATTTTTAGATCTAATTTTGTAAAACTTTTTCTAAAATATTATAATATGTTCCCAAACTCTACAATCTATAGTAAGGGTATTCATAATTTTTATGCTAGCTATTGATCTATTAAGATCATGTGATCGATCAGTGATCATGTTGATGAATCCCACCAAAACCGATAGAATTCTACCATCCAAGAGAAATGAAATTATTAGAATAATAATAAATTTATTATTTTAAGGTATGATAAAAATAAATTTGAAACAGTTTCTCACCTAATCTAATAAATTTAGAGCAATTTATTGTTATTAGGTATACAAACGTTAAACGTATCAGAACATCATTTTCATTATTGAAATTGAAAATTGAACTGCTACCGTACATAAAAATGATTCCGTTGAATAGTCTCGGGCTTCCTGCAGACAGTTGGATGAATTAGGGCTCTCATCCACTGTCTGTTTGGACTGTGACAGTCTGTTTGGATAGAAAATACGTCAGTCAAAGACAGCTGTAAACCAGTATTCTATTAAATATTTTGATATAACACTTCCCAGCTGACTGTCAGTAGACCGTCAATGATCAAACTGTAACTGTCAGTGAATGGGAGCTACAATAGCCGAATGAAAGTTATCAAATCATGAAAAAAGTATTGTTGAATAAAATCTCCATGTAATAATGCAGATCTCACCTAATTGAGAAAAGTTCCAAATTATTTTGCAAAAAATACACAAATTACGATTTGCATGCGAAAAGCAGCCACATCCAAAGAGAAACTTCTAGTTACTTTGAGAAGTTTTCTCATCTCATAATCACTTCTCGCTTCACAAAAGTTTTGGACGATGTTTGAGTAATATTCTCAAAAGAATTTCCTCCAAAGTGAGACGGTGGCCACAACAATAATGAAGGCTCAGACCCTATCATTTGCTTCCATCCACACTTGAATATGAGTGCAATCGATTCTTCAGAGTTATCTTTACCTGTGACAATATCTATAGAAAACTGATCAATTGCTTTTGAAAAACTCTTTGTCCAATAAATTGTGGGTAAATGTTTCAATTTTGTAAAATATGCATCTAGATTCAATAGAATCCAAGACAAATAATTAACTGTTCCTATGACTTTGTGTCAAGCAATTGATAAACAGCAATGAACAGTATGTTGTTGAACAGTACTGTTATATTAAACTCAGTATTGCTTATGCAGCTTATCATTTCTAATCACTTTGGTATGCTATTATCAATCAAATGCAGAGCCCTTCAAGAACGTAGTCTGGGAATAGAGCAATCTCCTATGCGACTCAAGCATGCGTTCCTGATAATAGTCATGAATGGACCACTCACATCCAATTCAATCATCAGGCAATTAGACGATATTCAATCATTCAGTAGAACATTGATAACTAATGAGGGAGAGCCATTGAATAAAGCATGCTTGTACAAAGCACTCTTGCATCAAACATTCAACATTAGTCAGAGACGTCAATAATTAGGCCTTTGTTGGATTGATTGCTTAACACGCCAAATTGAATCCCGATATCAAGCCTCAGGTCGTTTAAGCAGGAATTTGAGATGGAAACGATACTGGATATCACAAACAGTAGCGGGAGATCTATCAAGTCCATTATCTTCTGAGGAATTACTTATTGCACTGATTTTTCTGTCAATTCCCAGTTTTAAGATCAGTAAATTACAATAATTATTGCATTGTCACTAATCAAGCGTTTCACTTAAACCCTAGGGATGATTGTAGAATGACCCACCCAGAATGCTGTTAAAATTATAAATCAGTGCAACCATTTTTTCGATAGTTCTCAATACGAACTCTTTTTAATTTCTAAATCTGAAAACGACACTGAAAATTAAACCTTTGCGAGTTGAATATATCGTATATAGTGAGAAATATCTTCTATCCCCAATCAGCAAACAAATTCTACAGTGACTAATCAGAATAGTACTTTTCAATGTGAAGAGTTAGCTGGTGATATTATTTGTATTACGTTCACATACAGAAGGTATCAATATGTTGAAGAAATATATTGTTGGAATATTTTCTAGCTTATATCAAAACCCCTGGAGAATCATTGTTTTTCCTGACTATTCTGATTTTTTCCCGACATTCATAAAGCCTGAGATACTTGTAATTAATCTTCAAGTTTCCTCACAGATAACAGGTCTGGAACATGTAGGCTACTATTCTAAATGAAGATATAGAATTATTGATTTGGATTTATCAGTTGTGGAAAATTCCCATATGAATACTTTCTCCAAAGTATCTTCTATTGAGCTAGTATCAATGCTTGTAACAAGCAGTTGGTGGAATCTTTCAGACACTCCTCTGTTCAATTTTCTACTTTCTGCTGTATAGTTGGATTTACGTCACAATCTCCTCTACATCAGTCGAGTTCGGGATAATGTGTCATGAAAAGGTGAAGATCGCCGAGATCAAGCAGAGAAGCCACCTAGAAAGGAAGTATGCTCACAAAAAGATTGCTCTGCTCCAAGTTCTGTCAGTTTGCTACGACTGATGGTGGCAGAGCAACGGTGTTAAGGGGGGAGGGGTAACATTTAGGACGTGACAAGCCCCGAGTATAAATCTGCGGCGTTGTCATGTCGTTAAGTAATCGGTTGTTGTCGCCGGGGTCAGAGTGTTGCAAGGGGCGAAGGGGAGGTTTAGTGCTAGACCTCGGGCCACTACAGTAACAGAATTAGTTTCTCCTTTTTCAACCCGCTCGTTCAGGCCAGTTTTGATTTATTCGCCCCAGCTATAAGAAGAGGGAGGGGAAAACATACCACTGTTTTGGATGTGACACTAGGTTTTGTTGGTTGGGAAAGGGTGGACGGCTCCAGTGGAAATGCGCAGAGCTGGCTCAAAACAGTAACGCCTCTATCAGCTTAAATGGCAGCCATTAGCTAGAGAACTGGACACTTTATTTTTTGATATCTTTTGTGATAATTTGCCATACCAAATCGAAGAATCGAATTAAATTTTTCAATTATTTGGATGTTACCTGTTTAATTGAGTGAGAGTGATATGTCAGAGCCTCGAAATAGTTACAAATTAATCTGAGTGAATTAGAATGTATTCGATGGAGAAGAAGCAGATTTTTATGATGTACTTGATTTTTTATGCCAATAAACTACTGTCAGAAATATCAGCCTATGAGACAAAACCCTATCAAATCAAAACTCAAAAGTGAGAACATAATATTGGAGTAGCATAACTCTCCGCTCCATTCTGAGCTATTCTCCAGCTTTGTCGGTCTTCTTCTTTGCGAATATTTCTTCATATTGCCATCTCGTATTGCACTCACTACCTCATAACTCTATCACATTTATACTTTCTTTCAATGGTTTCTTCGTCTGACTATCAAAAACGTTGTACGATACGATTTATGGAAATGGAACGAGTTTGGAAATATAGTTTATTTTTCACCCGTCTTAGGGCTTCCTCTTTTGCAACTGTGTGGAAACTATAATACAACTCGAATATTTTGAAAAAGAAGTCAGAATAAATATTTTATATTGATGAGTCTCCGAGTAGAGATAACATAGGAGGCTGGGTAAAAGTAAAGATATATAACTTTGAAAATTAATAATGAAAAAAATAATTGAGAGAAGAACACGTGGGGCTTATTTATTGAGGTAACCACAGTTCACCACTGTATCTTGCAAATTGAATCTTTATTCGTATGATGATAAGAAACTTGATTACATTTTCAAATCAATTCAAAAACCACCTTGAGATGATAACAAACTCAGAGCCATTACAAAGGCATGAGTAAACAGCGAGCTAGTTCCGTTCGTGTACGTGGAGTACGTATTTTCTCTCAAAGACTCTCAAGTTCATGACATTATTTCAATCTCCCGAGTGTGTACAAATGAGATCAAATGTGATATGGAGTAAAGTTCTCACTACTTTCTCTAGTAGATCTACATTATGTATTCAAGACAGCTCTTGTATCTTACTTTCTCCATGAAAAGTGCTGAAAACATTGTAGAAGGTTGAACGAGTTGGAATATAGTGGAAACTTGTCTGTCGAGACTATTGACAAACGCAATTCAATAAGATCTGTTAGGGAGTCAGATTCTGGTTCAAACAGGATTAACATAGTTCTCATAGTAAACCTTGAATGAAAGTTATTCATTGACTCATCAACATTCATTTGGTGTAAATTGACATTGAATTCTCAGTATTAAAAGAACTGAAATAAAGATTAGAGGATGAAGAATTTGGTTGATCCAAATAGTTGAAAAAGCTTGATAACAAAACAACCACACAGTATTATTAACTCGTACCTAACAATCAATGCAATGAATTGTATGTTTCCTTTTTTATAGTTTTCCACTATTCATTGAACCCTCCCACCTTGTAAGGAATAGTTGTATACTCTCTCATATGTTAACAAAAGCGGCATGTCACAAACAGCCATTCGATTCATTCACCACAGACATTACATTTGAAACGTGACCAGCAATTGAAATGGATTGAGAAATATGTCCAAGAGTCGATCTGAACTGGATTTGAGAGTTCACAAAAATCAAATATACATGATCATCATTCCAGCGAGGCAACTGAATTTGGTAGCTTACAACTTGGAAGTCTTATTTTATATGAAAACCCATCTACGCCCAACTGAATGACTACTCTAATTGACAACTTCAGCTATTGGAGCGCACAAGGAGCAGACGGAGCTGCCTCACTTGGTGGCTTCAGGTATCTTAACTATTTCCATAATAATCAATATATGATTCATCAATTGAACTATTGATAAAATATTGATGAATAATTCATCATAAACTATATTTATAATGAATATAATTAAACAATAATTTGAACAATATTTATAATAAACTATTAATCAATAATAATTGAACTATCCTAAAAAAATTCCGCCACTGTGATAATCATAATAAACTGATGACTGTCATATTGTCATCAACATATCGTATTGTTCATTCAACCTCAATTATCATGTTTAAAATAAATTATAGTATTTTCCACGGATACTAGGACACACTGTTTTCCAGACTCCAGTATCCGTGGTGGCGAGGTAGCTATTCTGGCTGGCTTTGAAAGTTATTTAATGATGGGAGTACTCGACAATGCAGCAACATCGTGCAAAATATCATCATTCTTTTTGAATTTCGAATCATTTGTTTGAATAATGCATTTGAGACTGGAACAGTTAGCTTTGAAGTAGCTGACTGTATTTACTTCATATTTCCATTGTTCAACACTGTTATATGACTGTATACTCAGCATTATTCCTTATACTCCTTGCTCTAGTTTGATTGTTGAAGACTCTTACAATTCCCCCATGATTAGAATTTTTGTTATTGATAGACCTTATGTTCAAGTATTAAGAAATTGAAAACGTTGCAGGGAAGTGATCTGCAAGCTTCAATTGTGTTGGGGGATTGACTCTGGATTACGGGTCACTCATGGATCAAGAGCACTATTTCCTATATTTATCCTATAGGCACTATATATATCCTATGAAAATTATTAGTCATAGCAATAATGGGTACCCTTTTGAATTATTCTTCCAATGCATGACTTGTTTCAACTAATTATATAGAGTCAATTATTTGAATATAGATAATTATTTGAAAGAAATGAAAATGACTATATTTTTGAATAGAGATGATTATTTGAAACAAATGAAAATGACTATATATAATTAGTTGACATGTCATGCATAGAAAAAATAATAAAAAAAAGATACTTTGATGATTATTAAAGAAATAAAAACAGTGATAAAAGTAGCCCTGAGATTTAGGAAACAATAATGGGTTCTTGATTAGTATTTTCATTTCCATTCATTGAACTACTCTCAAAGTCACTCTAAAAATAATTCCTCACTGTTTTTAGCCAACAATATAATAATTTTGGAGAAGCTACATTCAAAACATCATCGAAACAAAATGCAAGTAGTTGACAAGCTAGCCAAAAAGTTGGCCGCTCTGTTCCGTCGCAGTGTGATGACACGGAAAGCAGTGAAACAAGCTATTAAGAGTATTCGTGCATTTGTGGCGAGAGCATCAGCGGCTGCATAACAGAAGTATAGTAGCAGGTTGAAAGCAATATCTGGCTCTATTTCGGCACAAGCACGGCTCTAGTCTAACAACACCACAAGTCATTAACGGAGCTCGGCGTACATGGCCTTTCACAGCAACTACTGTTCCATGTTTCCATCAAGGCAAGCCCTCTCAAACTCCTCACTCACTCTCTCTCTCTCACTCTCTCTCTCTCTCTCTCCTTTCTCTATTAGTCTCTTTCTTACTCCAACTTATTAGCCATCTCTCGCTCTCCGAAACAAAATCTCTCCTTCACTTCTGAAGCTGTGCTCTGTGCAAGACGCCCAAACATATATTGGAGCACAGGATGTACACTCCACTTAGTACCCGTAATCAGTAAGCGAAGCCTAGGCTGAGCGCGGTGGGGCGGTACGCTGTCAACCTTCGCACACACTCGATTATTAATCAAAGATTCTGCGAAACAAGCCATCAAAGTCCCCGTAGTTACTGACAGTAATGATAATGTGTTATCATGAATCTAGGTGATGAATTTGGCGCTATTATTCAACCACATGATGGTGGATCGCAGTATATTGACTTGAAGTTAAAGTTAATGATTCCTTTAATCAACTATATAAAAATAATGCTTATTATAATGTTTTTGCCATCGTGAGTGTTCCGGAAAGAGTATGACAAACTTCTTAGGTTGATTGAGAGTTATTAAGAAATTAAGAACTAACAGAATTATTGAGAACGTTCAATCAAACATTTGCCCGGGAATAATTTATCTACAAGTTAACAATGACATAAAACGTACATTTCTTCCAAATAAAAAATATTCCTAGGGGCTTGATGTCAATACTCATAGATGTCAATTTGAAATAAACCGAGAAACTCAATGAGAACCAAGTGAAGCTTCAATTATTCTTGGATTGATAGGTGAAATAATATCCTAAAATTGATGGAAGAGTGAACATTCAGAACTTCTTCTGAACCTGCTATTTTGAAGAGTTTCTTGTCGATAATTAACGTGATATGAGTGTTGGAGAAGTTTCTCATGAACCTACCCGAACCTCAGAAATTGCGTTTGAGAGAGCTTTATACTTTTATACTCAGAAGAAAAATGTTTTACATAAATTTAAGTACAATCTATTCAGAAGCCAATAAGAAATAATAAAATTATGTATTTAATAAAAGCTATACAATATTTTACCATTTCTACCTCTTTTACAAAGTACTTCTAGTACTATGTTCAATGCAACTCTTATTTATTCCGCATTGTTCGGTGTAGCTTGTATACAAAGTTCAATAAATGTTGTCATTTATTTATAGTAAGAGGATTCCGGTGAAGGATTTGAACTGGTTTCTGAACAACCAATCGTGTGGAGCAGTGTTGCCTATATAGCTCCTGCAACAATATCCTCTCCTATATTTCTCTTAGCAATGATGTTATGGGTTATACATGTACAGTATTGATTGATATTCCAATAATGATTGCTATCGTGATTAAGGATTAAATGAGCTATACACTTACGTATTAAGGTTGAAATGTGACTCCTCAAATTATCCCTTACTCGAACCTAGTCTAGGTTCTAGACTAGACTAGGTGAATTGTTTTTTAAATAATTTTTCGTTAAACTAAAAATTCATCTTTGTATACTTTATAAAAATAATTATTAGCATGATTCAATTCAGACATACTCATTACTCAACCTCAGTTATGTTTAGTTTGTTCTGTTGCCAGGAACTATGCTATAAGGAAGTTTGAGTCTGGCATGTGGAGAGAAGCAAGCATACATCGATTCAAATTGAGGAAGTTCGTGTCAAAGACTTGATTGCTCGAGCTATTCTCATGAATGAATCAATGAACCAGTAATTAGTCGGCGTTGCGCAATGGAAAACAGCCAATCATAGTTTGCAGGAAGGACAAAAGCATACTGATTTAATGTATGTATGTCGGCTCAATAGTTCATGAAGGGCCTAGTCCTACCAGCTGGTTGCCAGTTTCAAATTCACTCTACTACACAGCCCGTCCAAACCAAGAAGACACCCCGGCATGACGAGAAAACGGTCTCAGCCCGGCCAATACCGGCCCGAAAGTCATAAATTCTCAATCAGAACTCACAGTCCCCGAACCAACACTGGCCTAGCCGAAGCCGCCCCCTTCACCCCTCTAGAATCCCCCCTCGGCCGGACAGACCATACAGCAAGCAAATAATCATCAAAAAGTATAGAGGTAACGTGTGGTTAGCACGTTGATCCTCTCAACCATAGTCCAGTCTCCGCAACCAATTGGCGGCGCAGAACACCACTGAATAACATGCAGTTATTCAGTTAGAGTGTAATGCAACAATTACTATTCCTCTAGAGACGGGAAACGACTGACTGTCTCTACTAACGACAGCCAATCTCCCAAAGGAGGATATACTGATTTAATATGACTTGTTAAATTCAATTCTTGCTCTATATCAAAGTAAACGTTTCACATGTTTGTTTGACAATGTGTGGTACGGTAGTCTATTCGTATTCATTGATTGAGGTGATATGCTATTAACTCTTGGAAAAGACTAGTGCGTATCAGTTGATTAATCAACATCTTCATGATAGTGATATTCGAAGATATCCTCCAAAGATAGTGATAGTGATATCCTTCGAAGACAGTGATTTTCGAAGAATGTAAATCAGAATATTTTGTACCAATATTCGATATCTGATATATACAGAGACTAAATTATTGGAAAATAAACATCTTCAACAAAACTCGAGTGACAAAATAAAATATTATTGGAGTGATTTTAAATTGTTATTATCTTATTCTATAAATTTTGGGCTTTGAAGTTCAAGGTACGGCGGATTCTCTCACAAAGTAATATAATTAAAAGTCATTACATACTAGACCACTGCTAAAACGCCTATTGTTTTTGATCGCGTCTAAAGTATGATAGATGTCAAAACATCAGTGGGGTGCTATGCTATTGGTTGCCAATTTTAACGGTTGTTGAAACAAGTCAACATCACATTATCCAGATATCAGGTTTGGCTGGCACTAGCTGACCACTATCAAGGTGGGAGTTTTGGTAAATGCATTGCTCATCGAATTTGAAGCTCTGCCATGAGTGACGCTTTGATGATTTGAAAACTGGAACGTGGGCTTTCACTGATTGATTAATCGCCTTCGGCATTTGTCCTACTGAAGGGGCAATTTCCGGCTGGACCGGTATCGGCCTGGCCACCATTCCGAATTATGACCACGTCCACCGATTCTATGGCTACCCGCAATGTGTGCTGTAAGCATACTCGGATATTCAATCAAAAATAGATTGAAGGATATGGCTGGATTTACAACCACCTTGGTCAAAATGGTATTGGAGGGAATTGTATCCTGCAAATAACCAGAAAAAATTTTTCAGCACCTCCAAAATTAGTCTTGAGAATACATATTCAACTATAGATAACAGGTGAATAGACAAATAATTAGAGAATAGTTATTACCTGTTTTTATGAAAGTTTCTCGATAAAATAATATAGAATTTTATAGTTATGAACTGAACAATTTCCTACTAGTGTGAACAATAGGAGAAAAAATTGAGTAAGTAAACAATAAGTATCAGTTGGTTATGAACTAATGAAAAGAAATCATGATTGGTTAATGGGAAATCATTCATAACAGGAAATAAGTTACTAAAATATGACTGAAAAACAAATGTAAAATTCGATATTGAATAAATTGATTTTCTTCCCACAGGTACAATAATAGATGAATGTTATAATTATTATTTTTGTAATACGATTTATTTGATAGTCTCCTTAAGCAATATTTGTTATATCACTACATTTTTAAAACAATGATCATTCCTTTTTGAGGAAGAAGTATTGTATTTGGAAAGGCTTACATCAATTTGTAGTAAATTTATACATTCCTTAAATAGCTGAAGCCAAACAATTAGGCGTTAGTATAATAATTCGCCAAACAATAATTCGAGTTTGCTCCTTGAGCGCTTCTACAGCTGACGTTGTCAATAAGATTGTGTACATACGAACTGCAAGACCTCAACGAGCCGCAGCGGTATGAAGTGAGTGGAAGAGATATGTGTGGGAGTTTTCAAAAATTATTTCAGCAGCTTCTGAACCGCTTGGATTCCGCTCGTATGCAATCACACTAGAAATTGTAATTTACCTATGCCTGGATGATGTTATTGAGATGAAAAGATACAATAGATGCTTCAGTAGATCAATAGATCAGCTTCTTCAGCTACTTCAATAGATCAGCTGTAAGTAGGTTACATCAGATAGGAAGCCCCCTATAACTTTACGGTGACAACTAAAATCATTGTTAAATAAGGCCGAAAAGTTAGATGTTTTCGTCTGTTCCTTGTGCGCTTAAACAGTTGATTTGTCAATAAGTGTTTCCATTCAGCTAGGCCTATATATAGATATAAGGCCTATATATAAGACATCATATATGATGTCTTGGAACAAAAGAGACTATGAATGCGTTACATCATCTGTTAGTAGGTTACATCGCGTACAAGAGACATATGAAAACGCCTTATTTCTAGCCTTAATGTTACTGGAGCTATAAGCTACGTTATTTTTCATTCAATATAAGCTTGAAAAAAATAATATTATTCATTGGGAATTGAAAAAAATTGATAAAAACTCGTGAAACTAAGAAATATATGTTAACGATATTCATTATTCAAGATTTGAAAATTCCAGTTTTTTTTCAATTAATGTAATTGCAATCATTTTATAGAAGTTGTGAAATTTTTTATTATTTCGATTAAGGCGGTGACCAACTATCATGTTCGTTGCAAGCTATATTCGGCATTCATTGATATCAGCAACAATCACGCAAGCTCACTCATCAGGGATAACATGAAAATCTTAATCTCCTGACGCTTTCAAGATGGATTGCTATTTTAGAACACAATCACATTACTCCAACAAGAAAACAATATAAAATTAGCCAGCATTGAGCCCATAATCTTAAACATAATAAGTAAGTAGTAAGCTTTTTATTCACAGCTCACAATTAATTACTAACCTGAAATTACAGACCATTATTCCAAGAGTTACAACCTCATAAAGCACAATGTTGATACTGAGATCGGCAGATAATCGCTGTTTACAATCGGTCAGCATGTTGGAGTTGTGAGGGCTGCAGGGCACGCAATCTCGTCTCTCAATGGAAATAGAGTTTCCAACAAAAACGCACAGCAGCTCGCCAACTTAGTGGCTCATTCAATCCTTTTACTGGTGCCGATCGATCATTCAACACCTTAATAACCTCACCTCAATATTATTTATTTCTAAGCAAGATTCTGTTGAATAGAATTATTATTAGAAACTTATTCCAATTCAGAATATGGATAAATCAGAGTGCTTCTGTTAAGAGTAGAAATAATTTTTTTTTAACTTGTAGCTCGGTTTTAACAATGAATATCATATCAATCTCAAATGATTTTTGTGCCTTCCCTGAAAATTTTAAATCAATTCTATTGAGAATTTATGTTTACAATGTTGAATCCTGCTTAACCTGTGGGCTATCCATCTGGTGATATCAAAAGTAGATTTTCTCTAAAAAAATGACACTAAGAAGTGTGGAGTGAAATTCTGATTCATTGTGATTTCCTCGATAAAGGAATGAAAAGGAAATAATGGAGAAATGTTTAGTTAATAGTGCCTATCCTATCACGGCTCATCCAAAGATAAAGCGGTCCCTGCTTACTGAAAGCTACAAACCCAATTTCGGCGCTAAACTTCCCCGAATCACTTGATTAACTGATATGATGGCTTGGTTGGAGCTAGACCTCGAAAGTTCACCGGAGCGTTCTGATGAAGTGGTTGCTGGCTACGTTCTGTGGGTGGATTTCTGATGAGATAAGGCTTGATAAATGCAGGAAATACTTTGACAACAGTCTAATATAATATGATTGATTATCCCATCGAATCCCTTAGCGAGATTTATAGTCGCCTCATTGTGTGGAGGCAATTGATTATTCTCAGTTCAGAAAGATATAAAGAAACGTAAATCATATGAATGTCATATTTTCCGTACGAAAGGAGACGACTGGCATGCGAAACCCACAAAACTCACCCCAGTGTGTTGTGAAGATTGATTTACGCCCTACCTCCCTATTTATGAACTTGTAAGATACGAGTATCTGCTAAAAGAGATGATAAGGCAATGATAGGATATAAAATAATAAATCTTATTCATTCTTTTTCGTCTTTCTGATAAACCACTGCTTGAGGACTACGCCATTTCCAACTGTAGAATCTTAATAAGTGATCGATTAATCAGCAACAACTCCCGATAAAATAATCTCGAACAGCTCACACAATACAGCCTCTACTTCAATCATCCGACTCATTACTTATTGTTACTCTGATTTAAAAAAAAAAATCAAATGATGAACCATATTGCAAATACATCGTGCTGATTGAATGGAAAATCATTTCATTCGTCCACGGTCAAACCCTACAAAATGCAGTCATTGAATAAAATATTCTTGGTGCTCAGCTACCATTGAAATTTTGTTTCAATTAACAAAACATTTGCATGTAAAAATTGTCAAGAAAGTAGTAAGACACACCAACAACATTCTTTTTCATCGCTAGTTACTACCAACTCACAAAAGACTAAGCGGTGTATGAAAATTTTACGAGCTCTAGACTAGAGCAACAGAGAATAATACAGTGTGCTTACATTTGGAAATGGTAAATTCATTCTGAGCTAAAATTCTCTCTGTTGTCGAAATCCCACTGGATGTTTCTGGAAAAAGATTAACATTTGTGGCTTAGAGTTTTTGCATTGGGAATTATAGTTGTGTAAGTCGAAAAGTTTTTGATTACAAAGCACTTCAAACAGCGAAACTGTAACTTGAAGCTGTTTCTGTGAAATGAAACACGGGTGCAATGTAAATTCGTGCATGTTAATGGGAGCGCATGCAGCTTTATAACTTGTTCACTAGGTAATTTTTCGTTGTTGAAGTCACTACCAGCGCGCTCCTCATTAATGAACTCTGTGCAGTGTATTAAAGATCAGTGGTAGCGCGTAATAAAAGGCAGTCAGCACAATGCAAGACCCCTTGTACCACTTGGTAATTAGGGAACATAAATAATGAGCGAAGCAGGGTTTCCCCCACCCCTCACCACGACACACGGTTCTCAGAAGCTTCCTCTGGCTTCCAGTCTTCAGTTGAGAGCGCGACTACACAATTGCTCTGCAACGTCATAACCGCCACATGAGTTGGAGAAAGAGGGGAGCGGGCTCACTCTCATCCTCTTCAAGTGTCATACGAATGGCAGCATGAAACCTCGAATCATACCCGTGCAACTACTACGAGCAAGCAGTACATTATACCACTCATGTACGTGGATGATGAGGTTGACGTTTGAGAATATATGAGGTTGAATTGCGTTAAAGAATGAGATGGAAGAGTCCTCATTTGTATCTATGTGATATTATTGTGGCTATTTCAATAATAATGATATTCATAGAAGAGAAATTGCACTGACTGATTGATTCTAATGCGGATTGCATATCTAGCGTTCTGATTGTATCAGATCTATCATCATACAAGAAAAGTGAACATTAAAAGATATTTTTGGATTTTTTAAAGGATTTTTTATATTTTTTAGAATACGTCCATTATTTATCGATATTTTTTTTTAATAGTTTTTCTGCGTTTTCTCAGCTTTCTCTGAGAACTGATTGGCAAAAAAACGTTGCAATTTGATAAACAGGCTCAGAGTAGATTTAGAAATATTGCGTTAATATTTCCTCCAAATCCTTTCAATATTACGGAATTTATTAGGAATTTTCAAGATTCTCTTTGTTTTTCATACGATTTTGCAGATTTATCAATCAACTGAAAGCGCTCAAATTTCTCATGGTCGTTTAATTGAAGAATCTGATGTTGACTGGAATCTGCCGAGTATCACACTCGAATTAATTTTTTTTATTCTTTGCCTTCTTATGCGTTTATCCAAATTTATGAAAGGAACTCTAAATGCTTCACAAAATTTAGGTAGGCATCAGGAGGATATAAAAACAATCCTCAAATCACGGAATAAAAGGTATACAAGTTCTTAAATTTCTTACAATGGTTGAACTTATTAGAAGAGCTGATTTGGTGAGTGTTTTCAGGTTTCCCGAAAATATTATGCCCTGTGTAATTTTCTCCATTGGTTTGTTGGGATATCTCTTGATGAAAACTGGAGTAGAAACTCTCTTTTTAAAGGTTAAGCGTCGATATTAGAAGAAATTGTTGTATCTGATATCTGATTTCAGTAACATTAATCGAGATCTCATCCGCATTTGTATCTCTTCAGGATCTACATAATGTATATAGCCTATATATGGAAAGTAGACTTATGACAATATAATCAATAGCCTACAGTAAAGTATAAAATATCACTATCATCAGCTAATTACAGTACCTGATTTCAGGTATGGATTCAATCGCTGATAATTCAACACCTGAGACTGACATGGAGTTCTCTGTATGCTTTTGTTGAATCATATTCAGGGTTCAAATGTTCGAAGTGCAGTGGAAATTATAATAAATTCACTGGAATAATTATTCCTCCCCAACCTTTCTGCAACGCAGTATTATTATTCTGGTGGATTAATTCTTGTTGGAATTTTATATTTTATTATGTACTGTAAATCATTATTCAGAGATAACAATGTACTTGATACTTGAAAATGATATACTTGAACATGACATAATAAATCCAGAGATAATGATTCACCAGGTACGTCCCAAAGCAAAGTATGCATGAATATCTATGAAATAACAATTTTATTATGAATATCATCATACCATTTATTACAATCATCTCCAGTATTTTAATCATGTCAACAACGTACCTGAAACAAAAAACAAAAAATCAATCAGAATAAAAATGAGAAATTGGATTTATTATACTTTTGTGAAACCAATAATTAAATACACAATCATTTTTCTTTGAATTATACTAGCAGCAATTTTACTTAGGCACTGCCAGTGTTGAAAAATGTAAGAATTAATCATAACAGAAACTAAAGAAGGTTGCATTGTCATCAGGTTTTGATCTATTCTGAGAGTTTCAAGTTTATAGCTCGTCAGGAAAAGGATGAAAATCAGTTTACAAAACTCCATCCTGACAGAAAACACCCAAAGCAAGTTGAATAGAACGTTGTAAGAAATCATTATTTCATTAAGCTGTATTCACCGAGAAAATTTACTTATACCTCTCATCTATGATTTATTGAAAGTTTCTTACGTCTAGAAGGAGGCAATGATTGTTAGTTGTTATACTATTATTTTGTCGAATTCAACTCTTATTCAGTTTTATTCAAGTATCAATGAACCTCATTCTGAAGTTTTTTTCCTCTAAGAGCTCAACTGATTGATTATTGATTAATCTAATCAAAATTCTTTATCATGTATCACTTATTACACAACTCCATCGATGAATGGAAATCGATTGTATTACTTATGTGCTGAGCTTGTTAACTAAATTCAGTAGTCGAGCTCACAATTAAAGATATTGTCTGTAATCTTAATGAATATTTTCTACCCTCTTTTGGAACTTGTAAAGGAATTCACTCTGGCAGAGCAATGAGAGGAATTGTTTCTCTCTAAATGAGAATTCGGAGTTGTGTTTGAAACGAAAGAAATGGCGAAAGAGATGAACTCAAGGTTCAAGATAACAGTAAAGATGTTACGAAATACGAAAAGGAAAGGGTCCATCTCTCTAATAAACCGCTTCCTTCGCTCTTCTTTAAATATTCCATTTCTCTCAGACCCCTGCAAAAAATTTTGAATGATATTAATTGAATGAGAAATGTCATTGGATTAAGCAACGTGACAGGGCTCCGTCGCCATATTATACTAATTGAATTGATAACGATTTTCTGGCAGTTGAAGCAAATTCAATTTATAACCTGGTTTTCAAATTCAATTGTTTAACCGTTTAGATTGATTGTGATCAACCCAAGACAATTAACAGAGATGAATGTCTGTTCATTTTGTTATCGTTTCGAATATTCTTAGTGTAATATTCTTCTCAGCTCCCTGATAACAGATACAATAGTTATCATTGTTTATTCATCAGTAAGAGGGATAGTATGAAATACATTTCAGTTGAAAAAAGCAGAAAATAATTATATTGTTCTAACATCATACAAAATCATAATATTCGTCTCCAGGCTCTTTCTGATCTATCAATTTTCTCTCAATATTATTCTGCAACATTTTTTGGAATAATTGAGTCTATTATCATGGAATAATATTCTACAGGGCGAATACTTCAACTTGTTAAACTTTTCAATAGCATACAACTTCTAGTCATGATTAACAAAAAAAAAAAAATTATTGAATACTTCTTCGAATTAGAGTGATAAGCTTTTCTATCTGTTGTGAATTGGATGAGAGGTGTGGCAGGGGGAATCTCTGGCTCTGGATAGCATTCTCCTGAACTCTCTGGTGCCATTAGGGCAACATGAAATATTAAGACACGTCTTGCTCTTACTTTCATTATAATAGAGGCTATAATTTAACTCGATTTATGTTTTTCTCAGTCTCTTGTCGTAAAATACACCAACAAAAAGAAGAAAGGCTGTAAAAATAATCTTCCCATCACCCACAGTGCGTTTGGCTTTTGTAGTGTCTGTCTCGAGACCCCTGATTCACGAGCGTTTCTCATGTCTGCAGCTCCATTAAACTAACAGCAGAATTCGCTGATCTGAATTTTGAACAGTCCTAGTAGGCTGTAACGATCAGTAGACAATCAATGGTATAAATCCTACTTTTTCATCTTTCTGATTGAATAGGCCTATGTAATACATAGTATGTATAGAGGCGATTGAAAAATTACAATAGGAAATTTCTCTCCATTCTTCTTAAATATCTTGAATTTTCTCTAGAGCATTTTACCCTTTCTTAATCACCATATTAATTATTATCAGGAGTTGAATAGATCAAAAGTAGAGGAAGAATAATTATTTTTTCTAAACACAAACCAATTTAATAAACATTACTAAGATCATTCAAGCCACTTTCTACATGATATTCATAGGGTAGCTCTCATAAGATAAACCGGTAGACGGTGAGTTAGTTGTTTTGATCAATGATAACGTGGTTCTGGATTTTACCAGCAGACGGCATCAGCTACAGAGTGCCGTCTTACTTATTTTTACATGCAGTAAAGGACGGATTATATTATTCCTATTATTCTTATTAGAATATGAATCAAATATAAATTTTATATTCGAGTCCATTCAGACTTGATACCAATCGTCCTGTTTCGAGTAATTATATATTATACAGAGAGATCCATTAATCTGTTCGGAAATTTATTCTCAAATTCCATTATTCACAATTTGCTGGAAACTCAATAAATTATTTTTTAATCAACTTAAAATGAACCATACTAGCTCTAAACTTGACATTTTGAAATGCCCCTCAGAGAGTGCGGAACCAGTTGTGCTTAGTTAAAAATATTATAATGGGTGCTGTGATTCTATTCTATTTATTACACATACATAAGTAGCCCTTAACATGAAATTGAACAGTAAACAATACTAGTACACAATATAATCAATATAATAAGTAGGAAAGCATTTTTTCTAAGGACAGATATTTCAAGAAACAATCATCAAAAATTATCAAGCTTGGTAGTCAATTTTGCAGGATATGATTTCGATGAAAAGGTACACATGAAAGCATAACTATAAATTGGAAATCGACTTTAATTTCAGATAGTAAAGAATGGATATCGAGGAATATGAAAATTTATTTCTGTTACATTTCACACAGGAGAACTATTCATTCTAGTGCATCCGCCAATCAAAGTTACTGCCGGCAGCGTACTGGGACTCGTATGTTCTATTTTGTTACATTTCCATCATGAAAACTCATCACTTACTTTGTGAAGTTCCCCGCCAATTTCCACAGCGCGAGAGAAACACTCATTTTGTAATGGTAACAATCCTCAATAACCATGACGACGAGATAATGATGGTTGCAAAATTAAAAATCGACCATTGTTGGCGATTTTGCAATTAGTCTTCCAAATTCGGCGATGGTGCGCTAAGCAACAGTCGTGACAATAATATAGGGATTTGGAATTGAATGAGAATCGATACGTGTGTTGAGGACGAGGATTACAGCGAGGAGTGCACTGTGTTGTGTGCTATTCGACAGGGAGCCGTTCTACGTCCAATTGCTTCTGAACAAGTTTGATGCGAAACGAGATATACGACACGGCCAGCCCTAGTGTAGTGGTGTTGTATAGTCTGTCCAAGCAATGAAGGCATTCTAGCAAGATGGGAAAATGACTCTAGCACGGTCAATATTAGTTCTATAAATTATGAATTGGTTCTCAAATTGTAGGAAACATTCTGACCAACAATTTGAGTCAAAATTTATAATTTTTGAACCAATATTGACGGTGCTGGAGTCATTAACCCATTTTGTCAGAATGCCTTCGCTTGAACAGACTATTGCACTGGGCCCGGTCCGTTTGGTTACATGTGGTCATGTCCCGCAGTGCAACAACAACTTTTAGCAATTAGTCGATGTTGATTGAGCCCACTAACTGCAATAGTACTTCCATGTTTTGGTCGCCTTATTTGAACATTTGTTGTCGATATGAGCGCTATTCTGTCAACATTGAACTTATATTACTGTTCGTTATTACTGTTATTGCAATCATTGAAAAGTTTTAACTGAGAATATTTGTTTGTTTTCCGATTGCCATCTATGCAATTTAGCAGATTTGATGCCTGGTGGGGCGGTCAGACAAGCAGCGAAATGTTGCATCAATTCAACAGCAGTTATGAGGAGCAGGCGAATTTCGCACATATTCCACAGAAACAAATACTGCAAGAAAGTTCTTGAAGCGCGTCTAGCCAACTTCCATCACATTATTCATTACTATCCATTTCGAAGCGACATTAAGCTGAAAAGATCTGAAACAGTTTGCTGTTTATATGTTCTGAGCCTGAGATCATACTCTATAGAATACTGATAATAATAAATATTATTGATTCCGAACAGATTGAGAGGAAACCCCTCCTTGTTTAGTTAAGACCAATTCAATGATTTAACCAATACGTGTCATGATATGAGTTTAAAATTCACGTGGGAAACCTAGTTTCAATAAGGTTTTCAATCGTTTAGATAAGAATACACATAGTCTACAATAATGCCACTCTAGGATGGCCGCTGAGGTAAGTTCGGCTTTATACGGCTGTATAAGTTATGATTTAAAATATGAGTTTTTGAAAAGATCCAGCTCCGCATACTCAGTTCATTTTCATAAACTCTTTAATTAGGTACAGTGCTCCTCTCAGTGGAACTGTTTTTATTTTTAAATAGGTAATTTTATTCGAAAAAATTTAATAATAGTTTCAATGTTTGTGATAGAGGTTGAGTATCGTTATTCCACTATTGCTGTTACAACGCAGTTTCAATCACTGTATAAGGCTCACACTTGATTGAAGTGTGTAACTCAAACTTTGTTGAATAGGACATAATTATCTCGGCTTGATTCTTGTCAACATCGTTCACTTTGATGGAATAACTTATTTTTGACACATGTGTGTCTGTTTTGCAAAACATCCGGTTCTTAATCAGCAAGAAGAATAGAAAATAAACCTGAAATGCTAGAATAATTGAGTTGCGAGAAAGTTTGAATTTCCCATTTCTTTAGACAAGAAAACTGTGCAAGTCTCAAAATGAGTCTTAGAAGCGAGTAAATTCAAAATCCTGACACTGATCAACAGTCTACGTGCCAGGTTTGCTGAATATTTTCGTTCTCGCTGAAGACGATTGGAAATCAAGGTCTTCTATAGAACAGCATCCAAAATGATTCAATCATGATTCCTTGCACAAAATTTAAATCATTAACCTTATCTTATAAAAATGTTGAGTCACTTCTGTGCTATTCTCTAATTTATTATAAAATAAGATTTGAAGACTATAACAAGAACCATCTTCGAATCCTTTAAATGAATTAGATACTAGTACAGACTGTCATGCACCATCATTTTATCATAAAATAAATGAATCGATTAATCAATAAAAAAAGGGAATCACAATAATATTCATAGATGATTCCCAGTCCACTTGGAATGTTTCTTTCATTTTCTTCATATATCTCTATTTTTTCAGCTAAAAGATTTCCTTATAGCATATCCACATGTATTACAAAATAATATGTACCTCTACAAATCACGAATATGAGGGGGAATGTTATGATTTTTCACGAATATTGGAAACGTCCTACTTTTTTGAAATTTCTCATTAATAGCAGCCTAATGTCTCAATGTTATAATGTTCCACAGTATCACTTGATCTTTCCTAGAATAACTAGAGATCTATGAACTGTTTCCAACTGACAACAAGTGGATAGTTTGTTTATCAGAGTCAATCCATAATCCTTTTTAACGACTTTATGTACTTATTATTCTCGTGATTTTTCAAGGAGAAAATTCTTCATTCCTTATTGAAGAAAATCTTCAGAAGTGAACCATCTTGTAAAAAAATTGCTACTTGGGCCAAATGCCTATTTTTTGAGTTGAGTTGAATAAGTTACGTGTCTGAAACAGTAGAGCACTATAATGGCGAGAGTGGAAAAAGCAGCTGTCATCCATTGGTGGCCCTTAGAGAGCTATAAAGGCGTGACATAACTACCATCTCCACCCTTATGGCTCCCCACAATAAAACAGGGGCATTACAGAAAACCAAAGGCGTTATAAAAAAGGATATCCGCCCAAATCCCTGAATCTTTTTCTCAGCCGAGATCTAAATTCCAGAGCTGATAAACCTTGCACTGAAGTACTATCTTTTCAAAAACTATAAACCAAGTGAAATTCGCATACGACCAACAACTGACTTACCTTCAGATATGAATTTCCTGAAATATTACTGCTTCTTAACCATAAAACCTTTCTTCAGTGCAGGATATCTACATGAATGGAGGTTATGACATCAAACATATGAATATTAATTCATGTTTATCAAATGTAACATCCTAGCACACTAGAACAACGTACTATGTAACCTAGTATTATAATCAACCATAATAATGGAGAATTTTAGGATTGATTAATAGAGATGAATCTATAAGGAATCGATTGGAAACTTCTTCAATGATGGAATCAAGTTAGCAATTGGATCAATCATTCCATTGCAATTTTTCCATGAAAATTTCGTGTCAAATGATCGATAAAATATAGACCGAGGTTTATAGAGACATTATTTCTCTTGAAATGCACATGACTGATGAGAAATATTTATACATAATCAAGTAATACTGAGATAATTATTCAATTCACCAGAAATGTCAGGATTATGATCCTGAGTTCGATTCGTGTTCATTGTCGAAAATTTCTCCTTTGCTGATTTGCTGAAATAAGTTTCTATGAAAACGTTTATACTCGTAATAAATTCAAATACAACAGGAAACCATCAACTAATTTTCTCCAAATATGATATAAGTTTGTAGATGGTGAATATGGATTTATTGGAACATTATTCAACATTTATGACTGTACAAGCTTGCTCATCCAAGCGTTAAAGTATGTATCGAGTTTCGAAGGATGATTTATAGCAAGCAACAAAATGTATCCTTCCAGTGACCAATGACCTACAAAACAGCGAACAATGAAGAACCGAGGGAAGATTGAAGTGGAGTGGGATTGGTTATGGAGCTCTGGCCTTGGCTAGGTGAGAGAATAAGTTGACCCGACGAAATCTGTAGTAGCTTGCCAAATGGTCGTTGTTTTATGCCGGCTAAGCAGACTGATACAGGCCATCTATTCTATCTGGCCAGGTAGTTACTCTGTTACCTTTCTCTGCTTGAAAATTTTATATGCAATCTCCTGCTCTAGTTCTGGCATTAACTCTTTACTGACTTCTGAGTGGTTTGTCGATGGCACGTCAACACTTCTACAGAACAGCTGTAACTTCAGTGTTGTAAACTAAAAATCTATCTGAATAACTCTCGAAGTTAACATATATTTGATCAAAAAATGAATAAATTCCCACATAAAACTTTCATCAATTATGTATCAAATCTATATGATATGAATTTTCATCACATTATCATTAAAACTTATCATTTGTTAAATTACATCCCCTCTTGTAAATGGAGTATAGAAACATCTTTCAATGATGCTATTTCTCATATTAGAGGAAAAATACTGAAGCTTGAGGATGTAGAGCAATACAGTATTTCAATGATCAATTTCCCTTTTCTATTGAAACCATCTCCACGAATAGGATAGGAGTACGGTAATAGAGCTGCTGAAAATGAAAAATATGACACCATATTACAGTATCATATAACGTATTATAATCGGCTATATTATATGGAAATTCATTTTTTACATTGTAAGTTACATCAAATTGAAATAGGAAATTCTTTCACTAGAAATCATCGTGATGAAATTGAGTGAGTTCTTCTAAAAAAAGAGATAATTTCTGAAAAAAGATCAATAGAGTTGATCAGTTTGGTTGAGAAAAAATGATCCTACTGACGGAAATACCGCATTGAATAAACTTTCCAAACACTCTGAAAATGCACTACGACCAAAGATTTACTCCGATCTCGGCTTTCCGCAGATTTGTACAATTTGGAAGAAGTTCTCTTTGTTGAGTGATTCGTTAAACACTCATTTGGAATGGGGTGAAAAAAAACGCCCGAACATATTATTTCCCGACATCTTGCTTGGAGCAGAATTTCTCTTGAGACTTCCCTTCTCGTTTACGTTTTTGTTCTTGTCTGCTTCGTCATTGTTCACTACCTTCCCCTTTACCCCACAAGCGACCCTCCCGCCTGCCTTCTGTAATGTGAAAAGCGAACAGAAAGTTTTCGCTTCTGGCAAAGGCTTGTGCGTAATGGAACGGCGGAAAGATATTTTCAACCGCTTTCTAAAAAAGACGAAGCGGTTTTTGCGGACAAGTCTAGAATCGCTACAGAATGCTGGTCGTTCGTCATTCAATGGTCTTCATTATTTTAGCCCCTGACCCATTCTCGTTTTCTCCGAATTCCCATGCCAATAACAGCACCCCATTTTCTCTTATCTCAGCAACACTGTTCTGCAGACAATTTGCAATACAGAAACTTCTTACACCAGCATGGCGTTATATACAATTTCTTGATTCATCTAATTAGGCTATAGAGAAAAGTGTTGATATTTCTGTAATTCTGCTAAGTAATGTTCACGACATTTAAAATGATCAACAATCAATGAAGATGTCTTCGAAAATAGATTTCTCATGCCAGATTTTCACTCACAAATACAGTGACTAAATCAATTCTATAGTTATTGTACTTCTGATTAGCCGAGTGATACTTCTAGGTTTCATAAAAATATCTAACCAGCTAGTGAACATCATATCATTTGACTTGTGATTCCACCCAACCAAATCTACAACACTACAAAAAGATCATTCCAATCTTTCACTTATCACGGAACACTTACGAGTTCCATTGGTCGATTATTATGAGAAGTATTTTCCATATTCCAACTTCCTTTTATTATGAATTTGATATTCAGACTTTTGAGGTCTTTGAGGAAAAGAGATGTTACCACATACAGCTTTACTTAATACAAGGGATCAACTTCTGCTTGAATTGGATAATTTCTATTCGAGTTGACTTAAAGTTCTAATTATGCTGTGATAACCCATGTTGTAATGCTGCTTGGTTGAAAAAAACAGTTTTTGATCACAGCAGAGATTTGGCCACCTACTGAATATGATAAGCCTGAATCATTCTTCGAATTCGACGTGATTGTGATAGCCTATTTGTGACCTTGATTTTCCATGATATCTCACACACAAGCTATTGTTACTGTTTTTTGAACGTGATGATTTTCCGAGGAAGGATTGTTAGCCCGACGCTCATCCCCCAACCTGGAGGGCCAGGAAGTTTTGTTCAGAGTGCTCTTCTCCTAGGCGGATTACTTTCATTGCAGTTATCAGAGCTTCATAGCATATGTGAGCATCAGAAGAAACCAATTTACACGTACAACGTTTTGGTGATTTTAAATTTCCTTAATTTGTAATAACTTTTTGAATCCAAATTCCTGTGAACTTCATAAAAACTTTCACCATGCTTCCTATTTGCGAAATAATGTTATATGGGCGAAGTGGAACAACCCTCAGGTCTTCCTACTATTGGAAGCCATACGCTAAATAATAATACTCGTACATCAATTTTCCTTCTTCAATTCTCATCCCGTATACTCAGAACAGAAATCACTTTTCCTTAACAGTAGTTAGGAGAAGAGAACTATACAGTTCACCGTTCCATCTTATATTATCTTATCCAGTAAGAGAGTAGGCCTAACCATATAAGAAGAATGATTGCTCCACAAAAGAAGAAAAGATACTATTATCGTGATACGATCGGTAGTCTAGACCCAAATTGATTTTGAAGGAAAAGAGAAAAAAAAGTTTGATGTAATGGAGTGTATTAGGCTATATAAGAGATGGAAGGAGTTGGAAAGAGACGGGTGGATAGAGAATGGAGAAATGGACGTCTACTTTGTTCTATTATTGATTGTGTGCCGCTGTGAGGTGCCACAAAGCAAATTTGGCCTCCCCAGTCGACTCCTATTGACATCGAAATTGAATGCCAAATGATTGCGATCGCATATGTGTGAGTGTCCCCAGTGTTCCATTTCAGAACTAAATTTATCTTCCACTATAACAACCACAACTCTCATACATGATACCGATTGAAATATTGACAACGCGAATTTAAGATACTGATTATACACTGCGGTCAAAATAAAAGCAGAGAAACAAACAAATGGACAAATAAATATTCAAATACGAAATGACTGAAGCGTACAAACACTATTGTGTTTACTGATCAAATACTGTCATTGACAACAAATCTTGTATCAATTCAATTGGAAATGAGGGCTTGTGGATAAGCTTCCGCATTGTTGTGGAGAGAAATGGTTTATTGAGCGCATACATGAATTCTGTGTATATTGGAAAAGCCTATAGAGATATATAGAGAGTGATGCATATTCAGCCAGTTTTCCTTATTAAACTCCAATTATTAGAGCTTCTTTTAATATTTATTATTATCTTTCTCTTATCTTTTTTATTGAACCATCATGAATTTATCAGTTTTTTCCATTTTATTTGAAGAAGTGAAGGAAAATTGTGATTGAAAGAAATGAACTCTGAAAAAATAGAGTGGGACTGGAAAAAAATGAACAATTACAATTTAGCAAGAGAATTAACTAAAAGGGTAAGATTGTACGGACTGTTTCAAGAAAGATTTCTCTTGTTTATTGAAGGGGAACTGTTTAAATTTAAATTCAATGAGTTTAGAAGTTGAAAATGAACTGTTTGTAACGATTTGTGAAAAGAATTGTTTTTTTCTTTTTCGAACAATGTATTGTTGATTGATTCCTGGAGACTAAATAAATGCTTTATTTATTTATGTATTTATCAAAGCTGACTGGAATGTAAACTTTTAGTTCCTTCATGCTATTATATCTAATAACCGCATACGTATAAACTGGCATAAAATGTACATTTACATTCACGGCCCTTTTATAAAAAGGTCATGAAGTTCCTATTTTTCAACAAGCTTTGACTTTGGAAAATGAAATTATATCATAATGTGATTAAAATATTCTACTGGAAAAAGAGCTTCCAACTTCTTTCTTAATTGACAGCAGACAGAAATATTGTATAATATTAATCAGCTCTCGTTATAACTGAGGTTATAACTCAAGTCTCTAATTTGCTGAGCAGTAATTTTCCAGTCGAAAGAATTCTCAATGAATTTATTCACATTTCTTTTGGATTGCACAAGAAATGTGAAATTATTGTGGATCTTAGTTTTTTATTTAGATATTTCATATCAAGGCGTAAAAAATATTAATTTTATAAATTAATTTCAACTTTAAAATACCAGGATTTCCATCAGTAAGTTTATCGAGCTTAACGGAATTGATAGCTTCCTTTCGAATATTTTATTATTCGGTTTCTAAGCAATATAAAAATCAGATTTTGATCAGGTCATTTTTGGATCAGATTTCCTTGAACACTGGCTCCATCCAGGTCCAGGCAGACATTTTATATATTGAACAAACAATTTGAAGAGACTGGAAGTGTACATGAATCACCAAGGAGGTGATGACCAAGAATTGATACAAATGAAGCCGACGTAGCAACAATATAATGTTTATAATAATTATGGCTAAGTCTGTCTTTTGTAGTCCGAAAACATCACTCCGTAGAAAATCTGATTAGGCTTTATCAGATTAGAGCTGCAGACATCATTGAAACTAAAACCTGATCTTCCTCAGCTGAAATACCTGGTATAATTTGTATGTTAGATCTATTCTTCACTATAATTTATATATGTACTCTTTTGAATTTTACAGTTTCTTTCTCAATGAAGCGATAAAGTTATAGGACGCAAAAGCAAAGTTCGAAACTAATATCAATGAGCAAAACAAGACGAGTAAAGACAATGCTCATTTAAAAACAATGGCCTTCTGATTAACTTGATATTGTTTATTATGATTGGGTTGATTGTAACAAACATGTTTTGTAACTAAAGTAAACCGAAAAACACAGAAGGTAGTACCTGGCACCTCCTTTTTCACATCTGGGTTGATTCCCAGCCTCTAAATTGAAGGGGCTGGTTATATAATAGCATTCACCACAATAGTAGCCAATAAAAAGATCGATAACCAGCATTATTCAATAAATTAATAATGTTACTGATGAGGTATCACATTATAAGATTGAATAGGAGAGGTAGACCAGTATCTGAAGGATACAAGAGTTTTTATGGGGTATTGAATTCAAATAATATTTATATAATGGATATTCATCAAATATACTCATTTATGTAAAAGCGAAATGGCACTTACTCATTTATTCGTAGATGATAAAGCAGGAATAAATATATTCAAACTGTACTAAAAAAAGTCAAAATGCATATGATGGTTTATAACTAATTCATAATAAACGGATGTTTTAGAAGACGTTATAATGAGTCAGTCAATAAGGCTTGAATAATACTCAATGAATCATCATAGATAGAGTTGAATATGGGAAGAAAATGATAACAGGAATTTAGAAAGCTTTCAGGTGATCAATTTGATCGAATTCATCAAATCTTACATGAATTCCCTGAAAAATGTATGAGGACACTGTACATAAAACATGAACCACTGTACATAAACTGTAGCCTACATAACAGTTAGAATAAGGGTGTGATTCAAGTATTCATTATGGAGACTCAGGAGCTTAGTATGAACACAATCAATGCGAATCCACTTTGAAATCCAGATACCTCTTAATCAGACATGGAAAATGATAAAGTTCTTTAGAACGTTCTAGAAACTCAATGTTTTCTGTCATTGACGTACAAGGTGATTAATTTTAAACGTCTGTAATAGAACTAGAATATCTTCTCTTAGCCAAGCAGTTCTGAAGTAGTATTTGTGTCGATAAGAGAAGTTAGAACGACAACCAGAGGCAATACTAATCTGATAAATCAAATTAAAAAATATTTATTTTATCGCTGTCATTTCAAAGTTCTTAAACATTGAAACTTGATTATGGGTCTTGATAAATGGTGGAAATTACAGGAATGATCACAATTATACTGTACAATAACTTTAATGGAAACTCGTTCAAGTCGATGGGAAATTATCTTCAAGGTCACATGAGAAGGGAGTCTGGTATCGAAACAAAACTAGCACAACTATTACACGAGCTGGATCTGGAAACGTTCTTGCAGAGGTCGTTGAACACATTTCGAATTTCTCTGAAATCGAATCAAACAGTTTTTTCCACCGCCGCCAAGTCGAATTCACTTAGGTGGTCGCACAACCAACAATTCGATCGCATTTATTTCACCGCTACGTTCGGTTGGATGTTCAATATCGAAGAAAATGCAATCTACTCACTTTGCTCAGCGCCCTCTTTGTTTATCTCGCTTTATCTGCTGGAAGAACTCGCCTTGTCGATTGATTCTACAGCTCAACTTCGGTTAACAAAACAGCGGAAAATAGGATGGGACATTGGTTCCGGCATCAAATTGCTTTGGCAGCGAACGAGAGCCAACAGCCGAAAACAAGGCTAAAAGACACACATTTCCACTTGAAATACGCAATGCTTCAGTAAAGTAGTAGTTTCTAATGCTCCAATGAGTGTAAACACAATTCTAGAGATTCATGGATATTGCTATATTTGGAAAATGATCAAGACATCACAAAAGAAATAAAGCCTGTTTCAGATATTTGAATATTCTCAATGTGAACTGAAATTTATGGTTACATTCTCTCAATAGGCGAAAATCTGCATGAATAATTGATGCTGATAGAAATCCATTTTTACTGATTTCACATCCACGAAAATAATGTATTTATATGATGCTGCTCTTATTATTATCTCCGGCCATATTCTAGTAACTAAACCTTCACACGGAGTATTATATATTGATTATATCAGCCTATACGATAGTTACTACATTATGTAAGTTACTCTATCATAAATGAATTATAAAATATTATAAGCTAAATGAAATCATTTTCTGATATTTTTCAAACGTTTGAATAGGAATCTTGAGGAAGGGGAACTATTTCTTGGACAAGTTTATGTTTTCATGTTCTGTTTATTTCTATATAGTTTCAAATTATATCTTATTTGTAAATTTAATTTTATTTCTTGTAAATTGTATCTTATAGCCTAGTTGTGAAATATTATGTTTCTTTTGAAAAAATAAATAAATAAATTCTATGTGGAGAAACGTCGCATTCTAATACCCTTCCAACATTCTTGAATTGCGCCCCAGGCATTGTATCTTGTGAGTAAATTCCACAACTTGTGAAGCGTTCACTCCAACGTTCTACTATCACGATGTGGAATGCTCCCAAATGCCCGAGGAAAGATTTCTCCCACAAAATATGTCGACAATATTATTAATTGCTGAGATTGAACATAGAAAATATTTCCCAATACATTTGAATGAATTGTGATACTGCACAGGGATCAAATTATTGATGGAATTTTTATCATTATAACTATTTCTCATGGCTTAATCCTTTATCCATGAAATTCCTTTGTTATTTTTTATCAACTTTGTTGCTGAATTGGATGTTGTTTCAATCGTCATGTAAGCTTTCTCATTCATCAATGAAGTGATACTATATCGTAGTTAAATATGAAATATCACTCAGTTCTGAGATCAAGCTTTATTATAACACTTGAAATTCAATCCTGAGTTCTAATATAGGCTATGTGAGGTGTGGTAAATCATCTTAAATAATCCAACTTGACATGGTTCCAATCATAACTGGTATGACTGGGTCAAAAATGACCCAGACGACTACACTTTCTTATCTAGTGCAGGAATTTGCCTGTCTCCCTCCATGTATTCTCCTACTTCCTTCTCCACTACAAAGAGCCAGTATGCTGAATGCTCTAACAGCTCGTGCGTGTCGTTTGCGATTTATGAGCATTTTGAGTGAATTTTCTCCCAGCCATACCGTGAGTGGTGAATTTGGTTTTCAATTTCTGGGTTACTTTCGACCCAACTGGGTGAGTATTATTCCATATTAAAATTATTTATTCCGTTAAGGTGAATGATTTTTGGGCCCTATTACAATTATACAGAAATATTAGTTGAGAAACACAAAACACTTGGTGTTTACAAAAACAACAAGTAGACTAGGTTTCAGTTTGATTCAGAATATAAAGCCTCAATTATACATCTAAGTGTATTTTTATATATTTTTTAATTTGAGGTCAATTTTGACCCATCCATACCATGAGTGTGACCCCTAATACACCATACCAGTTAAGGGTTGTTTATTCAGCCCAAAGTGTATCCGGAATCACCATAATAATATTATGTTAGATACACAGCCCAAACTATAATCACTGTGATTCCGACCAAATTTCGCATTTGTGATTAGTGTGTCAGGCACGTTACCCTTTCTGATCCCGGATCTACTGTGACTGTGGTAGTGGATGCTTGATTATGTGTGGTAGTGAATCAAGCTCTAAGCTCCTATAACTACCACTCTTTTAATAATGTAGCTATTGTGTTTTAGCAAATTATCAAATAGAACTTCAGACAAGTGGATAAGGCCAGCAAGATTTCTGAAATCATGATAAAACGTCTATACTCAAAGAAATATCTCCGTGAATTGAGAAAGTAGTCTGCTATCCAATATTTCACAATAATATTACTTGACTGAAAATTACATAAATTCTTTTAATATTCCAAAGATTTTGTTTCATCAGCACGTGGGCAATTTAATAGTTCTCGGAGTGATATGATTCATCAAACTTGTTATCAATCTGTGAAATTATTGTTCTATTGAACTTTCAATACATCACGATTCTATTTTTATGAGGGACTGAATCCTCGACCGCTGCAAAACGATTTTTTGTTGGAACAAAATTACTTAAAATGTGTTATCCTGTAGGAATGTTTTTATCTCAAGATGACTTTTCATAAGAAAGCTATACTTGAACAACAATTTCATGCAGCTAACTAAGAACTTATGAAAAGTTTCACAGTTTTCCCTAATCGCTACAATTGAGTCACTACTCTATTATTATTTAACACGATAAAGTAGTTGAACTCAACCCTTAGTAGCAGTTCTTAGTCTGTATAAGGTAGTTGTTAGCACGCACTGCAGTCAATTTTTCACTCAGAATTTATTCCGTTACAAGAGGTTCATGTTTTTAACAAAGCTCGTAACTTTATTGGCTTGTAAGTCATATTGATATAGTGTGAGTTGATTGGATAGTCCACGTATGCACCTGAGAATGTCGGGACCCCTGTGTTGCTAAACATGCTATGTTGTATGTTGAGCCACGATGAAATGGATGCAACATTCTTAATAGATTATTTTAGGAATATTTGCATAATCTCCTTCAATTAACAACTCCTGATGTCATATCGCGTTGCATCAAAGTTACTTTTATAAGCTTTAGGCTGTAAATTCCTCTATAACAGCAGTTGCAGATAGACTCGTTTCTATAACAGCAGTTGCAGATAGACCCGTTTCTATAACAACAGTTGCAGATAGACTCGTTTCTGCTTCTCGAGAATTGAAGAATTAAGGGCTTGAAAATTTGTGTGTCTTTCGGATAAATAATTAATATGGTCTTTCCATGATTTTTCTATGAAATTGTAGAACTCTGAAAGTTTCTTGAATTTTTAATATTACTTCAATACTCCTGAGCTATGAAGAGTATTGTGTGATTAAATTTTTTGTTCAAGCAAATCTATATTTGATATATCAATGAGTTGTAAAAAAATTATGAAATGATTGGTTGAGAGTAGATTTGAAATGATCTACAATCTCTCATAAATTATGATTCTAATTTCTAATCGACCTAACCAATTTGGTTAGTAAATGAACAATACAAGTTATTTTGCATATTATTTTCACTCCCGAGTCAATTTCCTCATTATTGAGACAATCTAATATTATCAGCCATATTATCAGTCATATTAAAGTCTTATTGATTATTATTCTCAACAAACATACTGAAAATTATCATGGAATAATATTACCTGGGAGTTTAGATATTTTCAAATACGATTCGACATGAAGTAACGACAAAATTATTTCTAAGCTTTTTATAGTCAGTTTATAGTACAGAGGCATCTATTATTCACTTCATGCATTCGTCAACTTGGGAGATAATGATTGATAGATTGTCGATTGCACATAGATTGTGCAATTCTGATCCAAATCAACCAAAAATGAAAACTAGGTTTGATTATAAATCAAACAAGAAAAAACAAGAAATCGTAGTAATTATGATATTCCTTAAAAAGAAGCTTATTGGAACGTAATGACTCAAAACCCAAGTTTCATTTCTTGCAGAATTTGGGTCTTAGTCTCTTGTATTGAGCATTTCAGTTCTTGATGCAATTCAGGTGCATTGAGCAATGGTGTATTTCGACAAAGCATTCGATAATAATCAATCGCAATTGTATTCTCATTAGACCGACTGTCATCCAGTATTACGTCTTGACTCGCATTGTGGAATTAATCATAACTTCAGAGACCAATGTCAAAGATCAATCACCGGCTGGGACCTCTCTGCCTCTAAGTGGAATTTCATTGCCGGGTTCACCGCACAGATCAAAATTCTCAGACGTTTGCTGGTATAACACATCTCAGATATGGAACACGATGTTTTGCCGGTTGACAAGGGGAAATAGGATTGCTAAACAGGAGAGTAAACAGTGCTGGTATGGCTGAATGCGAGTCGCAGAAATGCTGTCAACAGAGATAAATGGAGCTCTTGAGACACTAGTCTTAGCTCGTATGTGAGAAATATGTGATAGTGTATTTAAGTGAGAATCATTGCGGCAACATTCTCAACCGAGCCACAACAACATGTAGACACAATTTTTCATCATGTGGAGTAGAATAAGTGGATGAAAATTGCATGCTATCAATGGGATCTCCGATGAACATTACCAAAATACTAGTTTACTAAAATTAACCTTACAACAAATCTTACATTGCAAAATTACAAAACTCTGATATTTTTTCAATGAAAATTATTATTCTATAATATGAGTTCCACTGCTCTTGAAATTTAATTTTATAACCTACTTAATCATCCTCCAATATTTCTAATGAGGTATGGAAGTATCTAACAGGATAAAACTGATGCATCATTCATCATTTTCCTCTCAATAATCAATTACAATGTTCTATAATAATTATAATCTGTCAGGCTGTATCTTGAGAAATCTGTATTACAAACTGTAAGATTACAGCGTCTCCATTGATTATTCAATTTATTGTTATTTTATTGTTTCTGATTCCCTTTATTCATTCATTTGATTGCTATGATATATTATTGTGAATGAGAGAGACAGAGTATTGCCATGTATTTGATCGAGCAAGAAATCATTCACAATAATTTGGAAATTATGATAAATATTAGAACTGAAGTGAGAATTTGACTATCAAGCCTGTTTTCAAGTAGCTTTACTATTTGAACAAGATTTATGAAATAATTCTCATACAAGAATGGAATTACAATTTTTTGAGAGAGTTTCTAGAAAATTTACTATACTTGAATTGTGAAAATTGTTAAATCAACCAGAATAATAATTATTGAAATTAATCACACATTAATGTGTTATGTATATGATTATGGAGCACATAAAAATAATGGGATCATTATGATAATATAGCCTAATCATAATGATTGGATCATTAGTTAAAAAGTTCTATTCAAGACTAAGAAACGATGAGTGCACGTAGAAGTCACCATCAAGTTTTTATATTGCTAATATGATAATGACAGTTATGAGTAGTTGCAATTAGAAAAATATTCATCGGAATACGAGTTATTCGCTTTGAAAAATTCTATCACAGAACTAAATTGCGACTTGATTGAATAAATAGTTCGCCTGAAGTTTAAACAGCTTCTAGGAACTCTAACCACCTTTCAACTGAAGGTTGCAAAGAGCTAAGTGAGTATTCAAAGTACTTGCTGCTCAACCTAGACTACCTCTCGGCTCTCGTTCATCTAGTGAATTTACACATTTGCAGCGTCAAAAAGTTAATCAAGTTTATTTGTAAGTTTATTTATTTATTTAATCATTGATACAGTGAGCTGGAGTCAATGACCCAGCCCACATACAACAACGTCAAAAAGCATGCAATATCCTACAAAATACACGATACAATATCATACTAGTACCACTAAACAAATAATATTACAATACAAACAAAATTTAAATTAACATGTAAGCAGGTTATCTAAGAAATTTCAATTATTATCATTCAAAAATTCTGTGAGTGAATAAGGGGAGGAGATAAGTAAAACATTTTTTAGCAACTTTCTAAACTGTTTGACATTCCTGATCTCTTTCAATTCAGTTGGTAGGCAATTAAATAATTTTATGGCCATATAATATGGTCCTTTCTCTAATGAGCTCAGCCTATGAGAAGGGAACCTCAAAGTGATACCACGCCCTCTTGTATGATGATTATGCATAATTACATCTCTAGCATGACGAGCCTTATCAGATAGGTAATAGGTGAGGGCCTGTAGGATATAAAGAGCAGGTACAGTAAGAATTTGATCACTCTTGAAATGAGCTCTACAACTCTCCCTAAAGTCCAATCTGAAAATTATTCTCAATGCTTTTTTTTGAATTTTGAAAACTTCATCTCTCAATGCAGAGCCACCCCAGAACAAAACACTACACCTTATCAGAGACATAAAATAACACTGAAACACTGTCAACAATGTGGGAAGATTTACAACATCTCTCAACCTTCTAAGAATATACAGTACTTTCGATAACCTTCCACACAATATAATGGACTCCTCCTTCCACTTCAATCTATCATCTACACATATACCTAGGAACTTTTTAACCTTAGAAATTTTCAATTTTATTTCAGAGCCTAAATCAAAATTTTCAAGAGTGTTGTAGTTATTTGGTCCCAAGGTTTTAAAGATAATTGCCTCTGTTTTAGACAAATTCAAGCTCAGACCGTTGACCCTAAACCAAATATTAAGATCATTCATCACCTGCCTGCTTTTACTGAATAGATCATCATTATTATTACCCTTCATAATCACTGTTGTGTCATCCGCAAAAAGTAACGTTCTGGCACAAGTCACGTTCAAAGGTAAGTCATTGACGTAAATAATGAATAAAAGAGGACCCAATACTGAGCCTTGAGGCACTCCAGCTATCACTCTTGACCATTCCGACACATGATGCCTACCCTCACCATCACAAACTCTAACTCTCTGGAAGCGATCAGCTAGGTAGGATTGGAAAAACGATAATGATGTACTATCAAATCCATAATGCTTCAGTTTCATCAACAGTATGCTGTGATCAACGCAATCGAAAGCCTTTGATAAATCACAGAAGATGCCCATTGCTCTTTCAGATTCATCCATAATGTTTAAGATATGGTCCACCAATTGATAAACAGCCATGTTGGTCGATTTACTCTTTCGAAAACCGAATTGATAGGGGTCTATAAGGCCATTCTCTTCCAAATATGAAATAACCTGGTCATAAACAGCTCTCTCAATCACCTTAGAGAATACTGGAGGTATGCAAATAGGCCTGTAATTAGATATTTGGGAACAATCTCCATTTTTTAAAATCGGTATCACCTCTCCATACTTCAGTTTTCTAGGAAAGACACCTGTACAGAGAACACAATTAACAATATGGGTCAGAGGGCAAGCTATAATATCCATGGAAGACTTAATTAAATTTACCGGAATCTCATCCCAACAAGATGAGAACCCTTTTTTAAGACCTCTGATTACACCTTTAATATAAGATATGCTAACTGTATGAAATTGGAATTGATTTGTAGACGTTCTTACCTTTCTTACAAACTGTTCAGAATGCAAAATAGATGAATTTCGCTTGTAGGCATCAGAAACATGACAAAAATAACTATTGAAGCTATCTGCAATGACTTTGGGATCCTTTACTATATGCCCCTCCAATTCAACCTCAGGACATGCTTTCAAGCAAACATCTCTTCCACTATTCTCCCTGATAATAGACCACATCACTTTACCATAGTTCTCAGCCTCCTTCAACAATCCATCATCATATAACTTCTTAGCTGCCAAGACTGTTTTCTTATAAATTTTTTCGTATTTTTTGAGGTAGCTCAGTAATGTGGGACTAGGATTAATTTTCTTCTGATCTAGCAAGCATTTCCTATTCTTGATAGAGACTTGAAGACCCTTAGTAATCCAGCCCATACCTCCTTTTGATTTCATAGGTGCATAGAATGTTCGAAGAGGATAACACTCAAAGAAATTATAAAGAAATACCTGCAGAAAGGAATTGTATGCATTTTTCATACCATCGAAGACATGCTCAAAGCTTGCTCCTCTCAAAGTTGACAGAAACAACTTTAACCTCTCCGAACTTCCCAAACATCTAGTAGAAATGAAGCGCCTAGGAAGATGGAGATCTGGATCTACCCATAAGAAAAGAGAACAGTGATCAGAAATATTTAGATCTTTAAACTGACCCTTAATGAGATTCTGGTTGACATTAGTGATTATATTATCAATACAGGACGCAGTGTGAGATGTAACTCTAGTTGGCTGAAGAAATAAAGGTCTCATATTGTAAGATTTCAAAATATTTAAAAACTGACATACATCATTTTCAACACGCAGTAGATCCAAATTAAAATCCCCACAAATGAAAACCTTCCCTCTCCCAATTCCAATACCAGATGTAATTCTTTTAAAAAAATAGTCTAGTTTTGAAAGAAATTCACCAACATTTGAACTAGGACTTCTATAAAAAGCCACAACCTTAACATTTGTCATCTTACCGTTAATCCAGAGTTCCACCTCCACAGCAGACACTTCAAATTTGTTGTCAACTGACTGCTTTTCAACTGACTGGATAGGCCTAGCTCTCATACCATTTTTTACAAGTACACATGTCCCACCAAATCTAGAGTTCTTTCTATGGTAAATGGAAATGCAAGAATAATTCCTCAAACAGTTGGCAACAAAACTAGAATCTCTGGAGAGCCAATGCTCACATATAGTTAAAATGCAAGGTTGCAAATCCAAACTATCCAGAACAACTTGAAGTTTGTCAATGTTAGCAGAAAGACTTCTTACATTAATACTCATGATAAAGGGATCAGTTTTACCACCAAGAAGATTATCATTCTCTGTCACCCCCACTAAAGAATCATCTCCCAGAACTCGGGGCTTACCCCTAAAAAATACTGTTTCTCCATGCAATTAGGCGCAGGAGAAAGATTCAAACTCACCTCAGAGCCCAGCACACCTAGTTCACCAATATGCCCATCAGACTGCTTTTCACCATTTCCTGAATTAAAAGTATTACCTGTTAAATTTGATACATCCTGGAATGGAGAGCTAGCAGTACAATCAGCAGGCAATTCAACCATTGGAGAAGAACATAACACTGAACTCTCTGAGATGCACGTAACAGCTTCCTCATATAGCACTCCCTCAGAAACAGCACTTACTGGAATATCTGCCAGAATCCTTTCCAACCGAGAAACAAGTTCAATTTTTCCTGCCTTATTCAAGTGCAAGCCATGACCTGTATGCATAGACCGAGGAAAGTCCCATAGCTCTACATATTTGAATGAGTATTGTCTGCAGAGATTTCTTATAGATTTATTGGCCAACTTAATAAGAAAATTAATTGATGAATCGTGATTCAAATCATACCTATATGGTATAGTGCTTAAGATGATCCTTTTCTCACTATTCCTTTCTATGAAGAGCTTCAAAGAAGTGATAAAATAATGAACTGAACTTTGATCATGGAACTCTCGAAAAGAATTAGTCCCTCCCAACACAAAAACATGACAATTCTCATCATCCTTCAATATCTCACTAAGTTAGATCAGGAAGTATTTCTTGAACTCTTGAAAGCTTTACTTTCCAAAAAGAGATGAATTATTTTTTTATTTTGTGGTGTATCTGCTTGTTCAGTGAAACGGTTGCTATGTGATTGTGATGTTAAGTCACAAACACTATGGACTGATTTCGGATGGGTGACCAGATTGTGACCAAGGGTAGCTCACCACAACAAAAGCCATATGCATATATATTATATTATTGATAAATTTTCCATGTTAGCTAGCTCAACTATTTTCAACCATTGCTCCATTGCTTGAATACTATTGCAATAGATTTAATGCATGTTAAATTATTCATCAAGATTCTTGCGTATTTGAACATTCAATGTAAGAGTTGAATTTTGTACTTGACACAATATTTACATTTTGAAATCTTCAAATGCGAGAATGTTTTTCTTGGATTTGGAAAACTGGTAGGATAGCCTACAGTAATAATGTTGTCGTAAGAGCCATCCACAATCTGAAATAAATTGCCCCACCAGATGAAAACTTGGAACTGGAAGTTCAATCTATTCTTTGAAAAGGAGAGAAATTGAAACAGAGAGAAATAGAAAGCTGTTAGCGTTGCTTTCGGGAGCGAGAGCTCGCAATATATTTCGGTAAGTGCCTCCTGTCTCTGCATAAATACGAGGAAATAGAAAATCAGAACTGGGTTTCAGATGCGCGGACCTTTTCATGGCAACAAAAATAAAAAGTATAGTAGCGTCTGTTATACTTTTATCCTCCTAGAAGTCCACCTCTCCTTGTCGCTTGGTTCAACTCCAATGATAAGCAAGAATTCCGAGGAAGACAATCTCTTTTCCTGCGAAAGTAAAAACTTCCAAAGAATTGAAAAAGATAACTGCAGCCAGTTGAGTACACTCGAGTTTACTCTGAGTCGTTTTAATCCGTCTTTGTATACCTCCTGCTTCTCAGCTTTTAATTTAGCACTGAAAAAAATCGCTGTGGAATATTGTTGTGGCGACGAGTGCTGACGTGAATGACACTTATTGTGTTTCAAAAATTTCACCTTTAAGGTTATTGAACTTCAACTATCGACAGCATTCAGATAGTCCGCTGATCAAGTCACTGAAAATGTAGATATTCAGTTCGCAGGAGTGGAAAATTGGTTCACATGTATGAAATCCGCCATTAAAATTTCCTGAAAACATATATTTTTTGAGCCATGCCTGGAAGGTATCTATGATATTTTGAAGTCAAACACAAAAAATCGCAGGCTGTCAAGAGGTCGCGTTTGGCAGTCCGCTGCTGCCCATCACTAGGATAGGATTCCAGAACGGTTTCCCAGTTGATCAACAAAGATCGAATCACTATTGATTTCACAATAAATATTTGAAAGATAAATTATTTATCCCATATACCATGAATATACAATATACCATGGCTACAATAGATTCGATCTGTTATTCACAAACCCATAAGCATTTTTTTTTTCTTCTGTATATTTTCTTAGTAGCCTAACTGAAATTCGAAGCATACAAGTAAGTGGAGTTTGTTTACAAATACAAAGTATATGATTTTAACATCATACAGGTTGAAAAGAACTGAATCTCACCAGTGTGAGAGATATTGAAAATAGATTTACCAGGAAAGGAAGAAATAATAAGATATTTAAATCGATGTGTTGATTGAACAGTCTTAGATATTTACAGTTTGAAACTACATATATCGATGAGAATAATAGTGACTCAAATCAATTATTGTTTACTGTGAAGGAGGAAGTTTCTTGAAGAAGAACAAAATACATTGATATAAATGAAAAATGTTTCACATGAAAAATGTGTCACGGCACACTACTGCTATTCTGAGATAAGAAAAAGATCATGAGAGTTCGTAGTCAAAACTTAGTTTTGGACCGTTTCCAAACTAGAAAGCAGTTTGGAAGACAATCAATTCCTGAATTATCTAATTCCAAAATAAATAATAGATCTAAAAAATCCTTATATTTCCACGTCAACAGGAAGAATAGCTTTGAGAAAATATTTGGAAGATGAAGATAGAAAAAACAATATTGAGGGTTAGACAATGAAGATTATTATAAACTGCACTACAAAAAAGTCCTATTTCGACTAATGACTTGCTTTTTTAATACATTCTTGCTTCTTCATCCATTCGAGATTCTCAGTATTTTCCTTACTGTGTTATTCCTAGAAGTACACGTACTGAAAGAGGTTTGATATTTTTGCTAGTATGTAGACTATATTCAAGCTCTAGCCGTTTCTCCCATCCCATTCGCCATCTTTTTTCGTTCAACCAATCTCCTTGCTCCATTTAATAAGATTCGCAGAGAACATTTTGTTGATATTACTAAATTGAAACGAGTTTACAGATTATTACCAGTCCACAACTCGATTATTTCAAATTTGAATTCCATGAATTTTGTCCAAAAAGATAATAATGTAACATCGGCTCTCATCCACTTATAGAACAAAGAAATTCCATAGAACGTAATCAATCCAACATCTCTTTTATGAAATTCATCTGTACACTTAATTATGTATTAAAAGAATTCTTTTCTGTAAAGTGTATTGAAATGCATAAGTTAATTATGCACCAATCATTCTCTTGATTTAAAATAAAATTCGAATATTTAGAATCAATATTAAGAAATTCAATACACTAAATGAGCTGGATTTTCATATTGTAGACAGCCCACACTAAACTTCAGCATTGGAAAGTACTTATAATAATTTTATATTACTGTGTGTACTGAATGTATGTAATTGTAAGCAGGCTTCCATGATTCTCTCAGTGGAATTATTTGTGCGAGTGTATACCGGCAGTACCAAATGTAATAGAAGAACCGAGTATTATCGAGGCAAAGCTACACCAGTGATAGTGTGGGTGGAGTGACAAGAGGGGGGGGGGTACTGCTCCACCACTGTTTGTGCATGTGAGTCAGAAACGACAAATTAAATTCCGTACGTGAGCTCTCGCCAAATACGAGGCTGAGTCGCCTTACTCAAATATTGATTGTGTAATCAATCCGTCAGTTTCGGCCAGTTTAACCTTCCAAATAGGAAGATTGATTCACGTTTTGTTGAAAAATATGGCTGGATTGTAATATAACGCTAAAAATCTTCGGTATTTATAATTTTTTAGTGGCGGAAGTGATGGAATTATTCAGCCAGGAACGAACATTTTTTTCGTTAGAAAAATCTTGCATGAGCTTCGATTTCATCTGTTTAGGTTAATTGTGATGAGTTTCTATCTATTTCTATCATTTTAGAGCTGAATGATTCAATTTACTGTTCAGTAATTGGTGGATGAAAAAATATGTATTGCTTCCACCATTAATAATTCATCACCCTGAATCTCAATCCTCGAATTGAAATCTCACATCTTCGGAGGTTTAAAACTTGAACAGCTCTTAACTTCATAGATTAATAGAGTAGAGTCATAATAAAACTCACAAATGAGCTATACAGGATTCAGCTATACTTAACCGCGTGAGTCAATCATACATCAATTTGTACTTTCATTCCCATGATTTGATAGCCATCATATTTCGAATCGATATTGATAAATTGGATGGCTTTCGTACAGGTATAAAAAGAAAAAGTCTTCGTTTGATTTTTTCAAAACAGAAATTGATTTCATTGAGTACAATCTTCTGTCCAAATTACAAAATTATAAAGTTTCAATGACCTTGCACATTTGTATGTTTCAAGAAGAAGTTGACCAAGCTAATCGACTCTTGAGTATCATTCAATCCCTTTTCGTAGCCTATATAACAGACTTCTTATCAAAAATAGACAAATCCTGGCTTATCAAATCTACTATGAATATTACACAAGTTCACGAAGAACTTTGTCATCTGAATTAGCCGTACTGCATCACTCTCATGATATCATTGTAGTTTTCATAAAACTGTTATTTGGAAAAAGGTTGAAATTTCTATAGCTTACTGAGAACGAGAGCGTTAAAAACGACTCAATTATGATGACAAGTTGATCCTTTTTTGCTTTACTTGGCGGATCTATCCTGAGTTCGAGCACTTTATCTGTCACGTCTAACAGTTGAAAGTACAGTGCTAATAGCTGCGCTCAGAGATATACATCTCAATTTCGCTGTAGAGCCGCGCTCCAACGGTTAGGCGGGCGAACAAGATGACAGAAATGAATGTAACAGTCGGTTAAGTGAGATATATGTAATAAAAATTGGGTAACATGGAGATTTGAGTCCCTGTGGAGCTAAAAAGAGTTAGCTGGAGAGGAGGAGATAGATGTGGGAAGTGAGTGAGTGAGGGTGAGAGAGAGAGGTGTGTAATTGGCATCAGTCCAACAAACTCCACATTCCACACCTCCCGACTGTTATCACCCTGTGTGACTCCTGCACACTATCACAAAATGTTTTCGAATAACAACAGATTCACTACGCGCACACTAGTTTAGAAACTCTGATTTTTTCCCCAACCGGGCGGAAATCTCACGCCTCTATGCGTATGCGTAATACTCTGCATTCCGGAAAAGAGCCAAATCTGAAGCGTGAAATTCAAATTTTCCCACTCCAGTCGTTATAAATTCGCTAGATATCTCAAATTTTTATTGGCGCTCTTTCTGGCCAATGATTATCTGATACATCAGTTAAAGCTACACACTACCCGTTCTATACGAGCGGACTACATTTCTTGGAAATCATACACTTGATTATTGGTACTATTTCCTGAGAGGAAAAAGTGTCTGTAAAAGTGAATTCCCAGTGGATATTCAATTGATATAATGTATTCAATAGAGTAAATGTCACCTGAAAATATGATAAGTTGTTAGTTTAGCTCATGAAATATGTGATTTTTCTATCCTGAATACAATGTATCAGTTTGATATTGAAATATTGATGATGTTAAGAATAATAATAATAATACCGTGTGACTTTGCTTGCTAAGGTCTGGTGTCAGAGCATTCAGGCCGCAATTGATCAGTTTTAGGGCCTCTAGCATGACCTGACGATTGCTTTTTAGGCAGTATAGATAATTATATTGATGAAATATGATTTCAATTAATCTGCTTGAACAAACCCGTAGGCTGGTCCCTCTCACTATTCAATTTGTAAAAGTGGGTGATATGCTCAACAAGAATATTCTTCTTTTCTACTCTCGGGAATACTAGTTAGATAGTTAGAATATTTTGTAAGACCTTGCAATTGGTCGAAAGTTATTGCTTGTTGTGGCGGAAACTCGTATGCATGATCAAGCTGACCTATGACAAATTTCTTCAATTATAATGGCACCCAATCAGAGACTAATAGAATATATATTTTTTTTAATTTGGATCCATACGAGTTATTAAAGAAGGTATGACCAAAGACGATACTACTCTGAAGACAATAAAGACTCTTTACTCTTTAGACGATAAAGACTCTAAAGACTACTGTCTCCAAGACCATTATTGTCTTTTGTAAGACCCATTGCATTAGCCTTCTATATTGTTTATCGACTATCTATCGGCGTTTATGAATTCCATTATCATTTGAAAGAATAATAAATGTTGAAATAAATTAAATTATACGAATATAACTATTCGTATAATACATTATTATTCTATCTATTATTAACTATCCAGATATATAATGTTGGTCTGATCACATCTATTGTACAATCTCATTCCAAACTTAATTCAAATTGGGTATTGAATTCAGGTTGTGAATATGAATAATTGGTGAACTGTGATTCAAACAGTTCAAGCTATTGTTTTCATTATTATATGCTTGGTTCATGAAGATAGTGTCTGAAAATAATGAGTTTCCAACACTTTTCGTCAGTGCATCAACAAAGAATACCATATTGGTTATTCATTAATCTTTCAAGAGGTATTGTCGAATTGAAGAACTGGTTCTATTGACATTCAGTCAAGGTGGATAGACTTCAAGCGAATATGTTAATTGGAAAACAATATTTGAAGAGTTGATTGAGATCAGCCAAGGCCTCTGGATCCATTTACAGCGGCCTTGAATTAACAAATTCGATAGTGAGTATATCTGTTCAAACAAGAACAAATTA